>VYZP01062005.1:0-15295 GCA_013400635.1 Hypocryptadius cinnamomeus | reverse complement strand
AGACTGCTCCTAAGTGCTCTTTTTAAATTGACCTGTGCATATTTTGGTCTGAGTGAGGAAATTTCAGAAAAAGAATATTTTCATAGACTACATATTAAAATTATCTTTTATATTTTGCCCTATTGCTTGAATTCTGAAGCTGTTGGAATTCAGTTTCTTGTTCCTTTCAATATGAAAACTAAGTTTAATAACAGTTCATAAATTATACTGTTAGTTACAGAGGACAATGTCCTGTGATAGCATTTTTAAGCTCCAGACCACACCAACTAAACCTTAAAAGCTTCTGTATCAACACAATTGTTCACAGAAATAAAATCTGTGGGGTTTTTTTAGACATGAAGACATTGCAAAAGCTGAACCAAGTTCCTCTGTTAAATGTAGTACAGAAGCCTAAAAGCAGAGGGGGCAGATGGAGCTGGTGTCCAGGCTGGGAGGGGGATCAGGGCAGGGACAACCTGCCCAGGGAAGTGATGAAAGAGCTCAGCTGTGTCTCCTGTCCCTCCCATTGAGATGTTTTGGTTATGTGGGTACAATGGAAGCAGTCAAACTCCATTGTAGCTGCAGGGAGCACCAGAAAAGCCCTGCACTGTCATTCTGCACATTGATCCATGTGCAAACAGAAAAGGTGCAACTTTGCACTGCAGTGAAAGCTCTGCACCTCAGTCAGTGGCACACCTGGGGACAGGAGGACACCTAGGAGCTCACTGGTGCATGGGATACGTCATGTAAATGTTTTCCTTTTTCTGAGTCAAGTTTCTCAACACGAGCTGCAATATTCAGCCACTGTAACCAGCAGGAAATGCTGATAACAAAGTGCCCAGAACTCACAGCACTGGGGCCAGATGGATCCATGTCTGGTTTTTGAGTTAATGGGCATTTATTTCATCGTGGTCATTCCAAGAACCACTGAAGGAATTTCTGACTTCTGAGAATAAGGCTTCACGTCAACTTTTCAGTGTTAAATTATTACAAGTAAATTATCTATTTAGCTCAGAATTAACTGGAAAAGCATAGTTATCCAGTAATATGATGAAATATAATGTCCCCAAGACTTGCTATGAATTATTTATGGACCCCTTACTAAGGAGGGGAGAAGGGGAGGGCATTAAAATCACTAAGTCCCGTGGAGTTACAAGCAGCTATGGTTTTTTCCTGTCCATTTGACCTGACCTCTCCAAACTTCCTCAGCCCATGCTCAAATTCCAGCAGTTAAAAGCTCCATCTTGACTGTTGTTAGAGAGTTTTACTGTGACATTAAAGCCCTCCTCTCCTGCAGCACTCCTGATCAACAAGCTATAAATGAGCATCCAAGGAGGATTTTAGCAGCTTATTCCCATACTTGCAGTTCTTAGAAAGTAGAAAAATCTTAGATAAGTGACTTGGGGGGGGTTAAGGGACTAAAGGAGGACCCTGTGTCATGATCCATCCTGAGGGTCACACCTTAAGTGTTTATGTGCATTTGACTTTCCAGCTGAAAGGATGTGTCCTCCTACCCCAGAGGCAGTGACTCAGAAAAAAACCCACTCAAAATACACTTGACAATTCAACATATTGCCATTCCAACTCCTTGAAAGCTACACACAACCTCTGAAACCTATATATTAAAGACAAAGATAATAACCCCTGCTGTCACTCTATTTATCTAAAAATAAATCAGTTCCTTGTAGAAAGTGATAAGCATTGATAATAACTGAAAAATAAACAAACTCTTCCTAGAGAACACACCATTTCTGCATTACTGAATTTTTTTTCCACACTACTGTTTTTCATCAGCTCATGTTCTTATCTGCAGCATCTATCCCAGGGTAACTGATGTTTGCAGGAAAAAAAAGTCTCTATCAGTACTTGCACAGAGGTTCAATACATACAAAATTTATCTTGGTAATAGCAAAGAGAAAAGGAGAACATTTTGCTCAGTCAATATCTTATACAATAATTTGATAACAGGGGCCAAGCCCGAGCTTATTGTGCTTCCAAACAAGATAGGCAATAAAAAATGAAGGACACTGGAGCCAGGGACTGTTTCCTAACACTTCAGCAAATGAATTCTGAACATTAGTATGCTGGCAGTGCTGCAGCTGATGGATCCACACAAGAGATGACATTTTGCTATCTGCTAAGCTAACTGAAGTGATAGCTGTTGTACATTTTGCAGGGACTAGGACCTCATAAGAAACAACTGCAAATAACACTTGAAAAATCCATGTCATGTGTGCAGTTCTCTGACTCTGCACCAGGGCTGGCAAACTTCCCAAGCTATGTTAATGGCTAAAGAAGGGCTAATGGAAGGGAAGTGTGAGGGGATTCTTGGGGCTCTCCTGTGCAGGAGTTGGACTTTGATGTTCCCAGTGGGTCCCTTCCAACTCAGGATATTCTGTAATTACATTATTCGTTTAAGAGATGGAATATTTTCTTACTATGCTGGGTACTTTCCTCAGCTGCAGGACAGCAGCCACAAAGGCTGCAGACACCAAAATGTTTTAAGCCCATTGTGTCTGACTGGTATTTTTACATTGGTGCAAAGTGACAGAAGCTGCAGCAATGGGCATTAGAAGAGATGACACTTTATTATTCCTGTGAGAGTAAGTGATTTTCACTGCTCCTTTCCCACACATCATGCAATACTTACCCCATTTCCACCACTACAAGGACTTTTTACCTTTTTTTTTGGTCAGGGTTAGGTGGGACAAACTCCTCAAAGTACATTTTAACACTTTGTACAGACTTGCTATGTATTTGATCTATCTTAAATGCTTAATAGAGGTTAAAAAGGTGGGGATTTAAGAAAAAATCTCATGCTAAGATCAGGCAACAATCAATTCTCATGTAAAAAGCACCTACCAGAGCCAGTGTGGGGATTTCAAACTCTGTGATATCATCTGTCTAGGTTTTCTTATGCTTCATACTTCTGAAAAAAAACACATCTTCTGAACAATTATTCTTATTTTAAAGATACCTATCAAACCTAAAGTAGAAACCTTGTAGCTTTCTTTCTATAGTTAAGCACTAATTTATAGATGGAGGTATACAGCTCAGCATCAAGAACTTGCAATAGACAGCTTTAAAATAAAACTAAATTAAGGAAAACCTCTAAGTTTTAATTAATTTGGTGACAGCAGCAATTCAAACTGAGTCTTCCATATCAAAACCTGATACCACCCTCTACCACTATTAGTTTCATCAGAAACTGAAAATTCCCAGGAAATGAATAAGTCAACAGCCAGCACATGGAAGAATTCAGTTCTGGGAATGAACAGCTGGTAAATGTGCCTGGTCAGCTGTTGACCATTTTTAGGTCAACTGCCATAAAAGCCCACTCTAGTCATGAGTCATACACAGATTAAAGCAAAAGAAAACAGGTGGATTATCAATTTCTCTCATTATCATCAGTGGATAAGTGTTTGGACTGCTATCTGTTAACAGAGTCTCCTAATTACTCTAGGTGATCACCTGCCCTGAAAGCACAACTCAGCCTGTTGCATCTTGCAGTGCAGCTGACTAATCGTGCTCCTACTTGAGGAGAGTCAGTTACAGGAGTGGTAAATCAAATACATTTCTGTTTGCTTTTCATTAGTTTTCAGAGATTTGCATTAATTAAGTTACTGATTATCAGAATGAACAAGACTCCTGAGGCTAAGATTTTACATGAGTCATCTCACTTTCAACTCAGGGAGCCAAAACCTGCAGTGCCTACGTATTGTTCCATAGGAAGATAATGGAATCTGGCACCTGATGCCACCCTTCTCTTTATAGTTACATCACACTATTGTATTTCCCTCAACACAGCAGAAATCAAAAAAGGCAATCTTTGTTTATAGTTCCAAACCACTTCTAATAAAGTCCTGAACCAGAAAGCTCTTTTATTTTTGGCAGTGAGAAGTGTGGGAGGGTGGGGATGGAATGTCACACTGAAAAGCTTTGCTCAAGGTACATCTACAGGTTGCTTGATCCATCCTTGGGGCCCTTTTCTGGAGCAGCCCTTCCTGTTGATCTCACAACCCTTCTGTGGGTACAATACCTCCCAGAAGGCAAGGCTTCCTCCCTCACATCCCTTCAGGGCTCCACTCTTGGAGTGAAGTGTCCTAACTGAGCATTTCAGTTCAGTTTACTTTAGGGAGAGAGGCACCCTAACAGCAAATACACAAATGTATAAAACTAGGCAGGATCACAGTTTCCCTCTTGTGCAGAAAAAAACCAGCTCATTTAAGTAGGGATTTTTGGTACATACACAGGACTTTTTGCAGAGATGAAAATTCCTGGTGCTGTAATTCCTAGAATATTGTACAGACGCTATGGAAAGCAAGACAATAATTTCACAAGTTTTTCCCAGGTAAGTTGTAACTTTCAAAAAGAAGTAACCCAAGGAGCCATGCACCTAAATTAGCCAAACAGCCTGTTTTCCTTAAACCTATATCTCCCCAAGAAGCAAAACAGGTGAGAACATCTTAGACAGTCCTCTCAAGAGCATGAATGAATGGTGGCTTAAATGCTATCATGATAACAGATATGTAGGATAAAAGGCACAACTCTCCTCCCCTCCCTCAACACTGCTGGCCCCACGGGAAACTATCAATTCTACAAATCCCTCAAACCAACAAGGTGACAAAACCCTACTAGACACCCACAGTCAGTAAAAAATGAACTGCAAGGGTCTCATAGCTGATGGTCATGGAGCAGTCACATGCTACTTAGCAGCCTCCAAAGAGGCTGACATGCTGCAGCCACACTTGCTGGAATACAAGCTAAAGAACTGTTCAAAGCATTTGAGAACTCTAAATGAACCCTTTGCATTGGGTTTCTTTAATTCCAGAAAGCTAAATCCACATCAGTCATGTTACATTACTACACAAGGAATGTACAGAAAGGAGCCAGGCTCCTGGAATTTTTTGGTCTTCATATTTGCAATTAGAATTCTCTCTAAGATTCAATTCTTTTACAATCACTTGGTGTTCAAAACAGGAAAACATGTTTTGAACTACACATCTTATAGAAAACAATGGGGTAAGTTCCAGGGTATTCATTTGGCAAAGTAAGGTTACTACAGCTCTCTGGCACCAAGTGACAGCACGACACCTTTCTGTGGAGAAAAGAGACCCTCATGGTGAAATGGCTTATCTTTGATTTGCTTTGCAATGTTCTTGTGATAACCTTTATATCTGTAGCACTTAAACTAGGGGTTATTTCTGTGGTTTTCACATTGTTTGTATTAATGGGGAGTGCATTAGTAAGCACTTCAAGGACTAGAACTGGAAAGTGAAATCATTTAGAGCTCAAAGCAGAGACTTAGGAGTTCACCTGCCCTGACACCCCAAAACTCAGTGCCTTACACCCTGAGGTGATGATGGTAAAGTGGCAGCACCTTCTGCTATAGCCTGTGCCAGAACAGGGCTCCAGAGCTCTGGAGGGAATTCTGCCTGTGCTTGACAGCTGTGAAGCACAAAGCAGCCAAGCCCATCCAGACTGTGGCTCAGCCTGGCTTGCTGTCCATGGGGAGGTGATCTGCTCACTGCTCACCCCCTCCTCCACCATTTCTCCAGGCACCTGCATTGTCCTGGAGAGCCTCATGTGACCCCAGACCTTTTCTAGAAGTTATTTCATTTCATGGGCCCCAACACTCCTACAAGATACACGTAAGTCTCTAGAAGCCACGCACTGAACAGGTCACAAAGTCTGATTTTCAAGCAAATTATTGTAATATAAAGTAACAAACCAAAACTTCTGTCCTCCAAGTATTCCACAAAGCCAAATGCTGTCTCATGGCTAGACAAGACAGGAAAATTATAATCACAGCCCAAATGAAAACCTTGAATTTTCCCCAATATGTGAGCAACTCATGTATTAAAGCCCTTCAAGAATGCAAACTGGGAAGAGAAACAATCACCTCATCAGTTCAATTTCATATCTTCTGTTTTATTTGAAGGCTTACCAGTAAGGGCTTTCATGTATCTGGGGAACTTCATTTTGTTTAACTTTCCAGTCTTAATGTTTGTTTAATAGATACTATTTGTAAACTTATAGTGTTTCTATATCCAAACTCTATTTGTGTTTGTTTCTCCAGCATTTTTCCTCCCTCCTGTGTTTATTTCTCTACTGACACATCAAGGGAGGGCTTGCTTTTGGCACAAACTCTTGCCAAAACAAATTGTTTTATGTACTATTTCCTTTCATCAAAACTTCAACATATTAACAACTTATGATATTGCATATAAGTCTATATCAGGATTTTAAAAAATGATGGGAGGAAGAACAGGACACATGTTGAGGCAAGAAAGATTAAAGGAAAATATTTTTCTGAATTAAAGCCCTCTTAACAGTGCAGTTGAAACTATGCCCCAAGTTTTGTTTTGTCATTAGACAAGTTCAGCCCTTGATGAAATCATGTTTATAAGTAATTTGGGATCAATCTTCCTTTCCTGGAAACAATCAACAGAAAGTTAAATTCAAAAGACTTTCTCTTTTCTGGTGGGGGAGTGAGACAGTAAGGTGGCAGCTGGGTAAAAATAAAAGTAAATAGAAGAATAGAACTAAGATAACTAGCTATTAACTGTCTCAAATTTGCCTAGGAAATGGGAAGTAAAACTTATGGCAGTTGAAGGTATATTACATAATGTTGTTCCAAGTCAAAACCCTCCTCAGAGCCAGTTAAACATGTACATTAATTTCTGTGATTTTCCACATACAGACTTACAGATGTTGGCTAGAATAAAGAAAATAAGCAGAGTAATTCACATTTATAATTGAGACCTAATATAGTACATTAAGTAATCTCTACTATCCCATTTAGACCACACTTGGCAAAAATAGCTTTGATAATGGATAACTGTCTAACACATTCTCTTGTGGATCCTGATCTGAGATACTCTGATTTGTTCAAAATTCTGTTCATAGTCAAAAAGTTCTGTAAAGATGACAAACTGTGTCACTTAGATTAATTTGAAAGACTTATTTCTCCATTAGCAATGCCATGTCAAATAATCTGTGACAGCACTGATTTATCATGGGACTCAGAAGATTATCATACATTCAAGCAGGCAGAAACTGTCCTCAGAGTCACTTGCCTTCACCTCCAGTAATCCCAAAGGTATTCACTGGGCACTATGAGCCAGGTGATGTCAAACAGCTACGCAGAATTGGGGAGTTTGTGTGTGGCAAGTGCACTGAGCAGCACAAGTACCTTGTACATTACTGACATTTATGAAAACATGAATTCTTATTTCACCAGTCTACCCTTGGAGACAAAGCCACAGCACAACAGTCACATCACAGCCTTAGACATGTGTGTGCCCAGGACATGCAGCACAGCATTCATTGCCATGGTGGCAGGGTGAGGCTGGAGACATCCTGCACTGTTGGGAATTTTAGGAGGCAGAAGGCCACTCGCCCCTGGACATGAACCCCAGCCCTTTTCCCTATGAAACAAAACTCAGCACCCCAGTTTGCTGATGTCACTTTGCAGGAGGTGCTTGGCACTGCCAGGACAGCCTGAGTTGCAGGTGGTGGCAGCTTGGGTCTGGAAGCATCCTGTGCCTTTCAGAATTTTAGGAGGCCATCATCTGCCCTTCTTGTTCTTCAGCCCATCCTTTTATCCCCTCATGTTGATGCAGTGCCCCTGTGTGCCCTCTGCTCCCTTTGGTGGTTGGTCAGTGCCCCTGGGCACTCCATGGCTCATTGCTGTCAGTGCTGCTCACCTGCTGCTCACAGCTGTGCGCATTGGGGGTGAGGCTGGGCCAGCCCCACTCCCAATCACCACAAACTGCCTGCCTACAGGAGGTGGCAGCCCACTCAGGGCCACAACCCCCTGGACATGAACACCAGCCCTTTTTCCTATGAAACAAAACTCAGCACCCCAGTTTGCTGATGTCACTTTGCAGGAGGTGCTTGGCACTGCCAGGGCAGCCTCAGTTGTACGTGGTGGCAAGTTGGGTCTGGGAGCATCCTATGCCTTTCAGAATTTTAGGGGCAAACTGTCCATGGCAGCACAAAGGTAGGGCACCAGGACAGCAAAGCCATGACACATGGCCAGTAAAGCTGGCATTTAGGCTGCTTCAATACAACTGAAGGGCTTGTTTTCCTTTCGGTAAGAAATAAACTTATGGTTTATCACTTTCAGATGAGTTAGTGGTGATGGGAGCTCTGTTTCTCCCCTTAACATTTCCAATAGAACCTGTTAGATGAAACCTGGCCAGTGTCAAAGTTGTTTCAGGAACTTGGTACTGGACTCTAATAAAAAAAAACCAAACAAACAAAACCACCACAACAAAACCAAGCAAGTGTCACATCAGTGAAACCAAGAAAGCAAAGAAATTCTTATATAAAGTGAGAGGAGTCAGTGATAAAAGTACCTAATGTTGAGAAGGCCAGTAGGTTAGATATGATCCAGATTTAAGATTTTAAACTCACTGTACAGATATTGAGCAGGTGAAAAGTCCCTTCACAGGGTTCAATAGTTGCAAAAGAATTGCAGGTTATCTACTGCATAACTTGGAGCAGGGGAACTGGGAAAAAGTCTTTGAGGGGCCATGTAGTTGTTGAAATTTTGCTAAACAGTCTATCTGTAAAGTTGATGACAGCAAAACCTTCCAGGCTTAAAGCAGCTATAGCACACAATTATTTTCTCACCCAGTTACCTATTTTTAAGTACTTGCTCCATGCACAAGTCCACTCCTGAAACATGGAACACAAATCAGAAAACCTGCTGTGAACAAACATGATTAAACCCCACTGATTTTCATGTTTTGGTTTGGGTTTGGGTTTTTTTTTAAAGTTATTTCATTGTGGTACATGCAGTGTTTTTGACACTATGTGTTATATAGCCAATTTGGAGCAGAAATTGAAGAACTCATGAACAATTTTTAGTACAGCTCTACAGTAAATAACTTGTTGTGATGTTAATACAACTCATGCTATCCTCTTATATGATCTTTTTATTTTTAATCTTCATTTTTCTCCACCCTACTGTGTCTAGTCTAGCTCACCAGGCTCTATACACCTCCTTAAACCCTTTTTTATGTCACTGCCCTGCCCATGGCATTCCTTTTGTGCATGGTCAAGACTTCAGTCTCATGAAACACAGCCAGCACCTACCAACTCTGATGAAAAGATCATTCCACAGACACACAAAGGCAAATGGCTTTGGACCCCCCACTAACATTAAAGAAAACCCAAGGAAGGAAAATTCAGGAGTTGGCAGAGCTAATTACATTTTCATAAGATGGATAAGATCTTAAAAATTCATAAGCATTGGAACACTTCTGTGTTATGTGTTTGAGACCTTAGTCACACTTGCTATGATTAAAGACTTCTGTGAAGAAAACAAAAACAACCAAAAAAAGAGAGACAAAACCCACTCAGCCCCCTAAAGGATCAGGAGACATCTGCCAGTCAGGGCATCTGGCATGGAAAAAACATTTTCATCTTGCTTGGATTTTGATTAAGCAAGATAAAGCTTCAAAAGCACAAGTAGTGCTATCTATTGGGCCTTGTCTTAAAACAAAGCTTTAGATGCAACCCTGTTGTCTCCAGATTGGCTTTTGCCAGCTACACAACAATTGTTCCAGTCCCATGGGAGTTGATGACATTAAAAAGTGATCAGAAAGCAAGGACACACTCTGAAAAACAGAAAAGCAGAACTTGAAAAGATGTTGAACATTTCTGGCAAGAGTTATAGGTGCTCTTTTTGATTTGGGGAGCTGGCAAATAAAGCTTGTTAAACATAAGAGCAGAACAATACCTGATTTACCAGGTAGTATGACATTTTCCTCAAATTTCACACCTCAATGAAAGGAGCCAGTTGTGAAATTTAGCACAGAAGCACAGAATGAGGGTCAAGCATAGTGATAATTGGTGGTGCACCACCACTAATTACTTAAACAACATGAATGTATATCAAGAATTCCTTTAAAACACAGCCACTGTTTTACTATCCCACACAAATACCCCAGAGGAACAGGGATAAATAACACAGGTGTTACATTTCTTCCCATGTGTCTGTTCCAAGCCCTACTCCACAACCACAATGCTTGCAGATGAGCCAGCTACAGATACAGCTGAACATTTTGACTTGGTTCAAACTGCTTGATCAGGTCTTACACTTTAATTTTGCTATGCCAGCTTTTCAGTAACTTAGCATACTACTGAGCTTTGCTTTCAGAACCTGGAAGAGGTGATTTTTGCTGGAGGATAGTACCATGACTTCACTGCTGGAAAAAAAGCTTTCATTGTTCAAGTTACTGGCACAATTTCATAGAGGTGAAGGCAGAAGATAAGCTCTCAGCAGAATTTTCATTCAGGCACACATCCATATCTTTATCTGTCTTTGTCTGTGATTCACTTTTCAGCTCTTGGAGTTTGGATTGCTTGAAAAGAATTCACCCCATTAAGGATTCAAATATTTTAAAGCTCCTATGTGAAAAGATTTCAACCCTTTAGGATCAACACCAGATCTGCATCAGACTCAAAATTATACTGAAAATAGTGTGGTGAACTGCCAAGAACAGAGAGCCAGTCCTCTTGGGTAAAAATTTGGATTGCTGTATCCTGAGAAAAAGTGCTTAATGATTCTAGAATGCAGATTCACATGAACTGGTGAATCTAAGTGGTACAGGAACAACTATGCAGAATAATAAGCCTGTTTGGCTACCTTGTGGAGCAGTAGCAAGGCCAGCCTGGGTAATGATCTTCTAAGTTTGCTCTAGTCCAGGAAATCAGGCTGATCATGAAGCAGACACCACTACAGAAAGCAGAGTCAGTGGAACAGCACTGGGAGAGTTTTATGTCAGCAGCTACAAAGGATCAACAATTTTCTTTGAACTAAGAAATTTTAATCTACCAATAAAGAAGAAAATCAACACTTGAAAGTTTTATTCCAGTAATAAAAAGTGACTGAGACACACTAGCTAAGGTCTGCCACAGATACCCTGGCAAACAATTCACCCCAACTTGGAGGCAATGTCAATCAACCAAATTTAATTATTTATTGAAATACACAGACTTAGTAGAAGAATCAGGCTATAGAAAGAGGTCTGCTCTTCCATCAGTAACAGCCAAACTTCCAGAAGTAATGCAAGACATAGGATTTACTAACATTCTAATAGCATTATCATTGCAAAAGCATTATCCCCCAACAAAAATTCAGGCTAAATTTGACAGCAACAGGGTCTAGATTTCAAGTGTTTCCAGCTATCAAACTTCAGTGAAATCCCCATCTTGAAGTGTAGAAAAGCTGATTCAAGATACAGGCTTCTGAGTGAACTAATGTCTTTAATGGCAATTGATAAGTTGATTGATTTAATACAATAGCATATCATCAGAAAGGAAAATATCAGGACAAAACCAAGCATGTAAAAAAAATTCCTCTATTTATAATTCTTAGGTTTCTTTTTGTTCTGCACAGACAGCTGCTTGAGTCCCAGCCCCTCCTCATGCACAATGGAGCACACGTGAATTACCTGTGCTGTGAGCCTGCTCTTTACTCTTTCATTCTTACCCTTTCTTCCCACTGGATATTCACCTCCCTTCCTCCCACCACTTACCCCAGGGATCCACCTAAAAGAAGCTGCTTTTCTCTTTGGGGCTTCAGACATCAAGTTCTTTTGACAAGCGTTTACCAACTCCTGAAGAAAAATCAGGCTGTGTTCTGCACATGTTTAGCTTACTTCTCTCGCCTAGAGTACATTCTTGGGGACTGCAAAAAAGTCACTCAACAAATTGGATGGCAATGGGCACCAGTTTGAGCACTGATATTCAAGCACAGCTGGAGTGGCACTCACAGTGCAATGCCTACTGGTGCAATTTGGCTTTTGTGAGAGCCCTTCTTTGGATCTGGCTAGAAGAAACATTGAGCAACTGTCACCATGATATTTTTATGAAAAATCCCTTCAGCCACTCCAGCTGAATGACCACTGAGTTGTTTGTCGACATAGTCCAGTGGTCTTTTCTCCTGAGAAGCTGAGAAGCCTCAGAAAAAAAATGTAAACAATAATTATCTGATGCTTTGGAATGTGGCAGGTGCATCTTTGATTGGTTCCACATGGATTGTTTTTACTTAATGACCAATCCCAGTCCAGCTGTGTCGGGACTCTGGTCTGTCACAGGTTTTTATTATTCATTCCTTTCCTAGCCTTCTGATGTATTCCTTTCTCTCTATAGTTTAGTACAGTTTTAGCATAGCATTTTTAATAACATATAATATCATAATATAATATATCAGCCTTTTGAGAAATATGGAGTCAGAGTCATCTCTTCCCTTGTCCTGGGACCTGCAAACACATTGACAAGCAACTCTAGTACATACAGACAGATTCAACACAAGTCCAAGACTTCCTCTTACTTTGCTTGCTTAACCCATTAAAAAAGGACATTCCAAATCATCAATATCCAAATCCAACAGTCAGTTTTGCAGCATCACCCCAGAGAGCCCAGCACACGTCCTGGAAAACCAGACAGTGACCCAAGGCACAAAACCCTCATAACAGGTTTCAAGCCTGATAACTCCCATAAACACATGCTGCAGCAGTGAAGTCACCACTACAGCTGTCCAAAACAGAAATATAAATGTATCCTTTAGAAGGGACCAGATGACAGCATCAAGCTAAAGTAACTCTTAATTCCAAACAGTAAAAACTCACAAACATACAACAATAAAATTCACTTATTTATCCAAATTCTAAATCTTTGGTTTCCAGCTCAAGTCCAGGTGCTTTGTTTAGGTAAATTCATGTGGCATTTCATTGTTTGACCTTGATCATTCAGAGCCCTATTTTGCTGCCAGGAGCAGATGCTGTTGAGATCAGACCCTGGAACCCACTACTTCTGCATCCAGGATGTACCAAAGGATCTCACTGCAGCCAAGCAGCCAAGGGTTTTGTACAGACAAGGACATGACAGCAGTGCCTTTCCACAGTAAAAATCAGTGGATAGGTAGTGAGGACCATTTAATCACCAGCACAAACTCCAGAGTTCACAGCCCACCAGAGAGCCGTTAAAGGAAAAGGAATCATTATAGTTCCTTTTGAGACTATTCCCAGACACAGAGATTAGAAAGTTGTAACAATGCCTAGAAAAGATTATTGGTCAATATCACAAACTGCAGGCTTCTTGATATGTTTCCATCAAGGCTAACTTTAACAGAGCTCTTCCTCTCCAGCTTTATCACAGACACTGCTCCAGTAAACAACCCCAATTTGTAATGTTACCTTTTCATTGCAAAATACATCTATATAAGGGATTGGAAAAGAAACGTGGCTTCCCTATCCATTACAGAAATTGCAAACACTGCAACAGGTTCTATGTGCATCTGAATAAATGTGGAATATTTTATAACTACTTGATGCTGTGTCCATGTGACAATCATTACAAGTGATTGATTAGATGTGAGCAATATAAATTTGTGCAAGTATTTGCATTTCACTTCTAACAGTTTTGGTGGCCAAATTGGTGAGCAAATATAATCAAAACAGGTCAAATCCTTAACACAAAAAGCTATAATTTGTAAGCAACAACTCTAGCAGAATTGTTTAAAAGCTGCATTTGTTTTCCAAGTTATTTTCCAACTGGCAAGAGGAGTTAGCACAACCTTCTCAGGCATCAATACTGGCAGAGCCAAACAACACATCTAAGTCCTGCCACAGTTTAGAAAGGACAGAAAATGTTAAATGCTGTCAGGACCCCAAAGGTCCCATCTATGTACACTAACAGACTCTCACTCAGTTAAGCAACTTTTACTGCAATTAACCTTGACATTTAGAAAATGTAGGTTGTCAGTTCAGGATTTTGGGAATGTCTGCTCTTCATGTGCTGCTTTAGTGGCAACTGTACATCCTCTCTACTCCTATAAATCTTAGCTACAGGAATCTCCTGCTTCCCTGAGGACACTTTAATGAAGTTTCTCATAAAGGCAGCATTCTGCAACAAAAGCTTTTCCAAACACAGGAGAACTTTTAGCCCTAACTTGACAGGTAAATTTACCTGTCTTTATCAGGAAGCTTAGAGCCTACATATTGGTAGTCAAAATGGACTTATTACACACTAAAAAAAATTTAAATCAAGCCTTATAGGGCAAAGTAAATGGAAATTGATCAGTAAATATAGTGTGAATAAAGTAACTGATTCAAGATTAAACTTCTGCTTGTTTGCTTCCATCATCATAAAATCAAAATCTCAGTCTGAGAACATATCCCAAGTCTTGTTGCAAAGTCATGCTCTAGTTGCTAAGATTAATTATGTATATCCAAAGAACAAATGACGAGTTGTACAGCATTCAGGAAGATTAATTAGTTACAAGCAGAACTTTTTACCTCCACAGAACTTACAACAGAAACAGTTTGAGCTATTTGGTGCCTGAATGTGTCAGACAGCTCATTTCCTAAATGAAAGAGTATTTTCAGCTGTTCTTGAAGCAGATACAAGAAAAAAATTAAAGTTAAGTTACATTTCAGCCTCAAAAGGAGTCAGTCAAAAGGCCTTCAGCACAAATGTTGGAGTGGCATCATTTCTCAATGTAAGTACCAGAGAACTTTTCACTGGAAACAAGTTATAATCCATATTCTCCAGGAAAGATCTGTGAATCAGTGAAATCCTTATCTAGCACTATTTGACAATAGCTGTGAGGCAGATTACTAAAGGCAACATTTTCCAGATGAAACAGTCCTCTAATTAGAAATAAAGCACTTTTTTCTTCCTTTTTCAGAAAAGACTGCTGTGAGGCAAAACAATAGAAATGGCACCATCTGCTAATAATCCAATTAGAGAATTTCAAAGCACCATCTAAAAAAGCTAGCTGGTAGGGATTTATTCTTCTAAACATATTTCTCAATTACACCACATGGATGTCCACATGCTTTCTAATTACACTCTATTTGGAAAATGCAAGAGTTCACAGGATCAAGGAGAAATCATATCATGGAAAATGCAAAACATGACCTTTTCCCAGTTATATTTGTCTCCTCTTGTGACAGAACTTCAGCACTTTCTCATATTGCCCCATGATAGGTGTTAGTCAAACCTGTCTCAGACATGACTTTTCACAGAATATTCTCCAGAATGACCTAGGATATGCCCTCTCTTCCCACTTAGTTTATGGTCAGAATAATCAACAGACGCCAAAGAAACAGTAACTGTGACTAAACACTCTGAAATGCTGTATTTAGGCAGCAGTTGCTGCCTATCATTCAGGATTATTTGCCCAGAGATGGAAATTCAGCTAACACTGTTTAGTTAGGACAGGTTCAGCAATACCAAACATCTCACTGCCTCTTGGCCTCTTGTTGGCAATAACAAAAAACCCAAAACCCCACCA
>VYZP01062004.1:37646-142508 GCA_013400635.1 Hypocryptadius cinnamomeus | reverse complement strand
GTCTAGTGGAGGGTGTCCCTGCCCATGGCAGAAGGCTGGAATGAGATGTTTTTTATTGTCTCTCCCATTCCAAACTATTCTGTGATTCTGTGATCTCTTGTGCTGCCTCAGCAAAGCTGCCTGTAGGCGTTTTCCTGCCTGTGCTGGGGATGGTGGGTTGCAGCATCCAGGCTTGGGCAGCAAACAAGAGCCAGCTCCCAGCTCTGGGCATGGGGGATGCTGAGCAGAACTGCTGCTTTTTAGATGACCTTGGTTTGCTGCTCCTGCCCAGGAATTCCCAGGTGCAGGCAGTGTGAGCTTGGAGCTCACAGGCGCCACAATGGACACATCATTTCCATCATGAAGCTTCATAACTCTCAGTATTGGCACCAGCCTGTGGTGCTGCTCTTGCTATGTCCCAGCCACAGGGACATTTATTGTCTCCCCAGGGCTCTTGTGGGGGAAGGGCTTCTTTCAAAGCCTGAGTCTGGATCCTGTGGGTTCAGGTCTCCTGGAGCCTGGACTTCTCCACAAGCCCACCTGGGAAAGCACAGACGCGGTGCTGTTTAGCTGTAGGCTGTCTCCAGATGTGGCACCTCCTGATTGCAAGTACTTCTTTTTTTCTCCTGCAATTTCCTCCTCTTTGATTTTCGTGCTTGGAGGCTTTTCAGGTCTGGCAGCCTTTTTCCACCCACAGTATCACATTTAGGTTTCACTCTGGCACCTGCCACTTTCCTTCCTTTGCTTTTTGTTTGCAAACGTCAGGGGCTGGATATCGATTGAGAAATTGCAAGAGACAAATCATTCCCTGGCTCCTCTGCTTTTCCTCAGTGCCTGCTAAGCTGCAATTCACAGCCAGCCTAAAGTGATCCATCTACAGCTTCTTGGGGGAGCAGAGCAACACTTTTGTATCCCAGGTTTTGTTTTATCAGCCTTGTTTTCTTTGCAGGAGTCTCAAGGATGGGCTAGTGCTGGCCCATCATTTCTCCACAAATCCTTGCTATAGGGACATTTTCCTACTGAGTCATGGATGTGGTCCATGGTGTCTCTCCGGAGCAGCCAGCCCGTACCAAGTCACCACTAACCATGGCCTGAGCCTGCCCTGGGGGTGAGGCTTTGCCTGGTTGTCCTTCAGCTTCCTCCAACCCCACCAACCATCTTCAATGGTCCCTCTAGGCCCCTCTTTCTTCTCTATAAATCCAGGGACATCCTTTGGCAGGGATTTTGTGTGAAAAGCAGTGTTTCCCTTCGTGGCAAGGCTCGCCATGGCACGGTGATGCTACCCAGGGCACAGCAGTGATGGGCAGATTTTACCTTTTTGACTTCTGTGCAAGGACTTTTCCTCTTGTGCCAAAATATTTCCTGCTATGTAGGGCCAGGAGGGCTTTTGCAGCAGAGGGGTCTGGCAGGGGTCTCTGTTGGGGAGTCAGTGTGACGTGAAGGTGCCCAGGCAGGTCCTCCAGGAGTCTCCAGCCACATGAAGGGGGCTCCCTCTCGTGGGGACCTGCTGTAAGGGTGGACTGTCCCAATCCAGGTCCCCAGGATGGGGCTGGGGAAACTGAGGCACAGAGAGACCAGAGGACCTGCAGTCACAGAGGCCAGGGTGGGCTTTTTAGTCCTGATTCCTCCTCAGAAGATCAGTAAGTATTTAGTCCCTACAGAGCAGAAGGATACAGAGGGATCTTTGGAAGCACTGCCTCTCTCTGGGGTGGAAGGCAGAGCTCTGGCCCCCTCTCATATTCCATTACCAATGGCTTGGAGCCCACCGTGGTGTTACTTTTTCCCCCCTTCTCCAGGCAACTCCCCCTCGGATGAGTCAGAGGAGCGGGAGCGGGACCCCAAGGTGCTGACGTTCCCCGAGTACATCGCCAGCCTCTCCGAGTCTGGCACCAAGCGCGTGGCCGCCGGCGTCCGCATGGAGTGCCAGAGCCGCGGCCGCTGCCCTTCCTCCTGCCCCCTCTGCCACGGCCCCTCCAGCCCCGACGTGCCAGCCGAGCCCATCCTGCTGGAGGTCACCAAAGCAGCCCCCCTCTACGAGCTGGTCACCAACAACCAGACCCAGCGGGTGAGGAGCCACGTGCTGGGGGTGGTGGAGCGGGCAGGAGGGGTGGCAGGACTGTGTTGTGGCTGTCTTTGGAGGCAGCTTGCCCAGACAGCATCGTGGCCAGCCCTGCTCTCCAGGGTGGATGGACTGTGCTGAACCCACCAGGGGATGGATGAACACTGGCACAAGTGGTGGCGGGATGGCAGCTCACCTGCCCGGTGCTCAACCCCTCCTCCTCTCTCCCAGCTCCTGCAGGAGGCCACCATGAGCTTGCTGTGGTGCTCGGGCAGTGGGGATGTCATCGAGGACTGGTGCCGCTGTGACTCGAGTGCCTTCGGGGCTGACGGGCTGCCCACCTGTGCACCTCTCCCGCACCCAGTGTAGGTGCCCAGCCTGGCTTTTTGGTGTGATGGGTCTGTGAGGAGGTGGTGACGGCCAGCAGTGTGGTGGCAGGAGGTGGTGGGGCTGTGTGCCTTTGTGGGGCAGGTTTGCAAACTGATGGCTGACCTGGGAATTGAGAGTACAGAGTTGCAGTGTCTTTTCTGAGTTCAGCTGAGAACTGTGGAGCTGCTTGTGGATCCATCCTGGTAAAGCAGCCCTAGGGAATGAGTCCTTTGGACCAACATGCCCAGAACCAGGAGGTGAAAGGGAGGGGGAGTAATTTCTCTCCTGAGGTTGCTGTCTACTGTGAGTTAGTGGCTTTGAATCCCTTTTATTGTGAGAAAATAATGCAAAAATTGTCCCCTAGCCTGCATCTCTCCACTGTACATGAGCCCAGCAGCACACTGGTGGTACTGGAGTGGGGCCACTCGGAGCCCCCCATTGGGGTACAGATTGTGGACTACCTCCTCCGTCAAGAGAAAGTCACCGACAGAATGGACCACTCCAAGGTGGAGACAGGTGAGTGGGGACTCCCCTGGTTCTCTAGGGAGAGTGGGATGGAGATGTTAGAAAAGAGCCTCTATCTTTGTCTTTGAAGGGGATGCTGCAAAAAATCAAATATCTTGTGGAAGAGAGAGCAGCGCTTCTCCTGCCCCCCATGCTGCAGAAAGGGGCAGCTCCATACCACAGGGCTGAACTTTTCTGGAAAAGCAGTGGGTCCAACTTTACACCAACTTCCTGCATTAGCCTTGTTCCCCCTTGGCACCAGGCAGTGTGGCAGCAGGCACAGGCTCTCCACAGCCCCAGGGACACCTGTGCCATCACCAGTGGCACATCCTCTCCTCTCTCCCTAGAGACAGTGCTGAGCTTTGTGGATGACATCATCTCTGGTGCCAAGTCCCCCTGTGCCATGCCAGCCCAAGTGCCTGACAGACTCTCCTCCACCATCTCCCTCATCATCCGCTGCCTGGAGCCCGACACCACCTACATGTGAGTGCCCTGTGCCATGCCTGTGGCAGTGCTGACATCCTGATCCTGTTTGGTGCTGCCTGTATTTCCATGTGGCCTTGGGAGCCCAGAGTTTTGTTTTTTCCCCTTCTCATCCAGGTTCACGCTCTGGGGAGTCGACAACACAGGAAGACGTTCCAGGTCAAGTGATGTGACGGTCAAGACGCCCTGCCCTGTGGTAGATGATGTGAAAGCTCAAGGTGAGATGGAGGGAGCTGCTGGACTGTGATGCTTGGGACAAGAGGGAGTTCCCCCTTCCAGCAAGTTCCTGTGCGTGTCTCGTGTCCTGGCTGTAACATCTCCTTCACCCACAGTGGCCCAGGAGCTGCCACAGGGTGTGGAGGGCTGAGGTGGGGGGCTGCAGGAGGCACACGTCCTCTCTGAAAACAAAAGTGAACAAATGGTGTTTCACTAATGCTACCTGATGGCATCACCAATTTCTTTTCTTAATTAGACCAAATTGTGGGAAGCTAACCTGGGCTGAGTCCAGGGAATGCCATCTAGTCTGTTGGGACCTTGTCCTGATGTGATGTAAATCATAACTCAGTGGACAAATCTCGGTTCTGGTCCTGGCTTCCCTAGAACTGAGCTTTAGCCCTGGCAGGCTTTATTCATGCCTTTCCTTGAACATAGCATGAACACCCCCTGTCCTTCTGCCCAGAAATAGCAGACAAGATCTACAACCTCTTCAACGGCTACACCAGCGGCAAGGAGCAGCAGACAGCCTACAACACCCTGCTGGACCTGGGCTCCCCCAGCCTCCACCGAGTCCTCTACCACTACAACCAGCACTACGAGAGCTTTGGGGAGTTCACCTGGCGCTGTGAGGATGAGCTGGGGCCCAGGTAGGCTCGGGAGCTGAGCTGGCTAAGCAGGCAGGCCTGCCCACCAGCAGGCTTGTCCCTCCTGGGTAGTGGTCACCAGGAAGGCATCTCTTCAGCAAATCTCATGATATGATGATGGATGATAGACCTCAGAGTGTCACTGTGGGGTTTCTATTTTGCTGGATGCTGTGCATGTGCAAGGACCATTAACACAGGACAAGGTGGAAAGTGGTTGACTGTTGTCAGCCCAACACTGCTGTCCATCCCATCAGCCCTGTCCTGTCTCTAGAGTCTGGCCTAACGTGTTCATGCTAGGCAGAGTGGAAAAGGGATGTGATTCTCTTTTTTCCTTCACAGCTGATGCCACAGGCAAAAAGGCAGAAGGTCTTGGAAAAATAACACACCTTCAAGGGAGTCTGCTTTCTGCCTTTTTCTGAGCTTTGGCTTGAGCTGAATGCACCTCTGTGTGCTGAACTCTGTCAGCTTGTGGTCCCCAGCAGGCAGAGGACTGACTTGAGGTCTGAATTGTGCATTTCCTCACTTTTGATCCACATCTGTAGTTGTGTGGGGGTGACACGAGTGTTTTTGGTGCCCAGGCAGTGCTGAGCTGCCATAGCAGGTTTGGAGGAGGTTGTCCTGAGCTCTTCCTGTCTCTTTGTGCCTGAGTAAGCCCCATGTCTTCTCTTCAGGCTTCTCCAGGTCACTGAAGCCCTTCCAGCTGCCTGAGAATGTCCCAGGCTTGTGGAGATAGCCAGATGTTCCCTTCTCCCCATGTCCTTCAACATCTGCTTTAGTCTGCGTGGTTTCCCAGTAATGTAGATATTTCCAGCCAGTTTAGCGAGCTGGGCTGAGAGATTGCGTGTGCTGCAGTGGTGTTTCATAGCATCTGGCCTCCAAACAACCAGAGCTGTGACCTCATCTGGAAATCAGGGTTACTTTCAAATGTACATCAGCAAGAGCTCCCGTGTATGGAATTCATGGCCTCCACCTTACACCGTGCCCCACCCCTCCTATTGCTGGTCTCACCACTGTCTGTCTGCCAGCCCTGCTTCTCCAGGTGATCACTTGTGTACTTCTAGCAGAGGATAGGAGGTTCTCCATGTGCATTCGGTGTCCTCCAAGCCTCTGCTAGACAGTCAGAGAGACTCAGCAAGTAGCTTGTGCCTATCTTGCACTTAGTGCATTGGACTTGTCTCCTGGCACAGCTTCGGTGGGAAACTCTGAGGCCCTCCATGCCCTGGAGTGGAGGAGGGGGTCTCTTCTCTTTTCCCTTTTCCCATTTATGTCCTAAGAAATGTGAGCTCTTTGAGGCACAACCTCAAAGCTCAGTAGCAACGTTGCAGCACATGGAGTCTTTTTAGGGCAGAGGCTCCCAGCAGCTCCTCTGCCCAGGGTTGCCTCATTCCCCCACACCGAGTGGGATCAGCAGGCTTGGACTTCAGTCTCACCTTGGTCTTGATCCCAGCTGTGGTGATGCCACTCTGTCTCCATTTCCAGATGTGAAATCCAGCCCCAGTTTGCACAGACCGTCTGACATCTGTTGTGGTGATTTGCATGAGGAGCACATGAAATTCCTTACGTGACAGACTGGAGTGGTCACAGAGCCGCTGCCATCACCGAGGCTGGGTGTTGCCACCGCTGCTCTCTGTCCCAGTGAGGACCAGCCAGAACACGGGGTGGGAGCTGCCTCCTCGAGCCCCACGAGGCAGAGGCATTGCCACGGAGCAGCCAGAAATGCCACTGAGTTACCCAAATGATGCCATTTTCTGTGTGAATCTATGAGCCAGAGGGTTAATTGCACCCTCTGGAAATGCTGGAGGCTCAGGATAGGATGACGCAAGTCGCTGATGAAGTGTTTGCAGCTCGCACTCCTTGGAAAGAGGCATTGAGGCAGCTGCAGCGGGCTCTGGTGATGACAAATCTTGGAAAGCAGACCTCCTGTTTGATCGTCTGCGGGGGCGAAGCACCCAGCCTGGTGGTGACAGGACAAATCACTTGCAGATGACATTATTTAGCCAGCAGACAGTGTTTGTTTGACTGTTACTGATGCTCCTTTGAAGTCGTGGATGCGGACCCACGCGACTGACTCTACCACGTCCCTCCTCCTCCACACGTCCAGGGCACCTCCTACTCTGCTCATTTGTGGCACACTCAGCTCCCTTCTTGGCAGTGCTGGCTGCTGGACCGAAGAAGCATAACTTGTTGTGAGTGTACAGATAACTTGTCTGAGGCTGCGAAAGCAAGTCTCTCCCTCACGGTCCAAGAAGGGCTGCAGAGAGCCCTGGTCTTTGCATAAGGAAAGGAAATGGAGAAAAAAGCAAGCAGTAAGTGGATTTGGTGCAAAGCCTAGTGAAGTCTGGTGGTGCCTATGGGCTTTGAATGAAAATCTGTGGGATCATATCAGGCATTCCTGTGAGGCTACCTGTAATGCTGAGGAAGAGAGGCACTCGTGGCACCTTGCTTAGGTGTCAGATGCAGAGACCAAGACGAGTGAGAGCTTGGCTATTTTCTCATGGCTGGCCAGCTTGGGTGGCTGTCTCCAGAGCAAACACCATGTTAACCACCTTTTCCTCTCTGGCATGCCCTGGACATGAGCTCTAGGGTGGCAGTTGTCGTGTGGCTGCAGAGCTGGAAAACCTTTCGGTGGCTTCAGATTGGGCCCTTGGAGCTGCAGTCACATCCAAGGTTTTCTCTCCAGGAAAGCCAAGGTTGGCTCTGACTGGACTTGGGGTAAATTAATTCCTCTTCAAGCAGCTCTCCCATGGTGTGCCTGGCCTGGAGGGAGGTGTGGAGAGGCAGTGGATGTTCCTTCATGGTTGGCATACATATCCTGGAGCTGTCAAACCAGCCCACCCTGCTTATCCTAAGTAAGAATGTCCAGTAAGAATGTGATTTTTTTTCCTTCAGAATCATGATATATGACTGCTGCCAGTTCTGGGCTGAGCATATGATGAGTTAAAGCTAGTGAGGGACTGTATCTTCTTTTCCCTGACTATTCTAACCCACCAACTGACCTTGTAGCTGGGTAGGAAATTTATCCCAGCTCATCAGACACTTAAACTTTGGTCTGGGTTTTCAGGCACGTGAGATACCTTCAAGATGCTTCATTTGAATCCAGTGCCTCCACAGTGGCCACATTCCCTGGAGATCACCCAAAGTATGAGACAAATTTAAAATGAACACAATGTGTTTTATCTGTACAAACTGATTTTCCTGATGAAAACATTAGAAGTGCAATTTTAAGAGGATAAATTTGAAAAGAAGAGAACACAACTTAGATCATGTTTGGCCATGATCCTCTGTGCTCTTCCAATATCTCATCCAATACAAGAGGTTGGTGATTTAGCACTTCCTCACTACCAGGACAAGCCTGCACTGAGGCTATGATGCCCTGGGTGAGCTGGATGTCTCTTGCAGAAGATGGATTCCTCCTGGACCTCCTCTACCTCTGTCACCTGACCTTCTCTCAAGGCTTCCTTGGCTGGGTTGTGGCTCTTTACAAGCTGCTGCTGCAGTGACTTGCCTTTCCTCGTCTTGTTCTCTATGGCTGAAGATGCAAAATGCACATGCAAAGAACCAGGGAGCTCTGCCACATCCCCTGCTCTCTCAGAGCTTTTTGGATGGGTTTGATGTGTGCCCCAGTGTATCCCTCCTGGTTTGCATGTTGTCCTGTAGGACACGTTTCCTAAGCTGTTATTAAATATTGTGAGTCATGTAGGAGGAGTGTCATTCACTGTATTTATTCTTGTGATGTTGCATCCTGTGTGGATCATAATTCTTCTCTCACCTTCAGCCTTCCACACAGACCCTCACAAGCCAGACATGATATTCTGGTTTGGATTTTTTTTTCTTAAATCTCCCTCCTCCTCAGTGGTATCCTGGCTTGCTGCTCGCAATACTGTGTGCATTTCTGGCCCTGGAGAAGTTGAGGATGCCCCATTTCTGGAAATGTTCAAGGCCAGGTTAGGGCTTGGAGCAACCTGATCAAGTGGAAGATGTCCCTGCCATGGGACAGGGGAGTGGAACAAAATTATTTTTAATGTCCCTTCCAACCAAAGCATTCTGTGATTCCTACACCAAGCCATGAATGACCAGCATAGCTCCTGAATATGCAGCACATACACTTAATGGCGAGGACACACATGGTGACACTGTTCTGGGCTGGCCATACATGTCATGCCTGACTCTTGTTAGCATTTACCCCCACTGCCTACAGTGCTATTGGTTCTGTTTCCCATCCTGTTATATCTGGGGTCCAGTAGCTGGCAATAGTGACTAGAGGTGCCACTTGAGTCCTTGGTGCTGTCCACCCCAGGGGGTTCTGGGGGTTTCACAGCTACACCCCTGTGACTGTCTCCTTAATAAACTCTCAGCAAACCTGGCCTTGTTGTGTGACTGGTACAGGGTGGAAGTAGAAGAGGGGACAGGACAGTGAAGTGTGAGTCCCAAGACCAGTGCAGCAGGTCCAGCACTGCCATGGTGACATGGGCATCTCTGCACTGGATAGGGGCTGTTCTCACATGGATTTAGCTTGCAGTGCTGCCTTGGGAATGGTGTGTCCCCACAGCCCCACCATCCCTCCTTGTCCTGGCAGCTCCTCACAGCTGCTCTTGCATTATCTCTTCTCCCTCAAGGAGCTCCCGTGGTGTCCTTAACTGTCTTTACTTT
Organism: Hypocryptadius cinnamomeus; assembly: GCA_013400635.1. Lineage (NCBI taxonomy): Eukaryota > Metazoa > Chordata > Aves > Passeriformes > Zosteropidae > Hypocryptadius > Hypocryptadius cinnamomeus. The sequence continues at coordinate 133,604 of VYZP01062004.1, read as the reverse complement.
TCTCTCCTCATACATTCCTCCCGCCCTTCCCGCCATCCTCTCCGTGGTGTCTCCATCACTCCTGCCACCCCTCGCTGTCCATCGCCCCCCTGGCATCTCCCCTCGCCCGCCCTCGCTGCAGGAAGGCTGGCCTCATCCTCTCGCAGCTGGGGGACCTCAGCAGCTGGTGCAATGGCCTCCTGCAGGAGCCCAAGATCAGCCTGCAGCGCTCATCCCTCAAGTACCTGGCCTGCCGCTACAGCGAGATCAAGCCCTATGGGCTCGACTGGTCGGAGCTCAGCCGGGACCTCAGGAAGACGTGCGAGGAGCAGACGCTGAGTGTCCTTTACAATGACTATGGTGACAAGGACTACTGAGGGTTCTGGGCACCTGCTCTCAGGCTGGCCTTCCCATGGGCATTTCTGAGGGTTTTACACACGGACCCATGGAGGGGGAGGGTGTCACTGATGTTTCTGGAGGCGAGAATTTGGACTGGGGAGCAAAACCGGCTGCTCTGTGCAGGACTGACTCAGTATTAGTTTCTTCTTCAACTTGGCCAAAAGCCTTTCTAGTTAGAAGTCTTGTGGGACCCAGTTTTCTTGGTTTTGTTTTATTCATTTTGCCAAGAGGTTCCTCAGCATTGGTGGAGAAGGCAGGCTGGGAGGGCACATCCCTCTTCTCCTGCCCCATCCCTGCCCTGGCTGTGGGGACTGTCTCCAAAGGTGGGCGACACCAGTCACGTGGGAGAAACGTGGTGACACAGCCAGGATGGGAAAGCAGGTGATGCAGGCAAAAATGGAGGCAGGGCATGCAGGTCAGGTTGAGATGCTTATGGTTATGGCTGAGCTGATCAGCCACTGTGTGGCCAGCAGGGTTGGGATGGGGCTTTTTGCAGTTGTAAAGCATGAGGTCTGGGTGAGACCTGAGAGAGCAATGGTGCCGTTGATGGGCAGAGCTGGCGTGGTGTCATCAGCTGGGCTGAAGAGGCAGGGGCATTGTGACCCCATCTCCTCAGGTTCTTCTGCCATGGTCGAAACCCACATGTGCTCCAAGACGCAGAGTCCTCCAAAACAAAAGCAGCTTGGCCTCGGGGCCAGTAGTCAGCTGGACATTGTGAGCTTTCTTCTTGAGGGACCACATTCCTTGGAAATCAACTTTAAAATCCTCTCTATTATCTTTTTATTTTTTTTTTTAACCCACTATAATAAAAACTTAGAAGCAACATCAAGCTGCTGCTGAGGAGAACTCAGCTAGGAGAGCAGCATCCAGATGACACAGGCAAGATGTTCTCCACCAGACACTTGCAGCTGTGGTATAGCCCAGGGTCTGTGTGGTGCGGGGAGAGGGATGCAAGATACCTCAATGCTGTGGTGCAGGATGGTGCTGAAGGTTCTGCTCCCAGAGAGGGCATGGAGGACAGGTTTCTGGGGGTGTTGCTTGCCTGGGTTCAGGCTGACATCTGCCTCTTCCTCTGGTAACTTTTTTTTTTTAAAGCTAGAGAGATGGGGTTGTACTGGGACACTGGGTTTGGTTCGGAGTAAACGATTCTCCAAATCCCTGTCACTGCTGATGATGTTGGAGGCAGAAAAGAGGTTCCTTTTAGCTTCAACTTCCTGCCTGGTTTGCAGAGGAGGCACCTCTGGACTTGCCAGCTGTGCACCTTTGATCTAGACAAGACCAGAGCCCTACAGTGGGATTTTTACGATGCCTCCAGAGAGAAATTTCCTTTTCAATTTTTTCAGTCTTGGCAGGAACAGTCTTCAGCCTGTCTCATATGATTTTCTGCCTCATTCCTCCTCCTACCTGCCAAGGACATGGCTTGAATATTTGTGTGGTGCTGAGAGGGAGGCGGCTGTGCTCTGCACCCCGTCACTGCCGACAGCGCTGCAGCACCGTATTTTCTCAACAGCAGCTCAGTATCTTCCTGCAGGACCACACAGTGCTTTGCTCTTTCCTTCTCATGGGCAGACATCTCTCCAGGGGCAGCTGGCCTGGACTGGGGAGCTGCTGGGAGCAGCCACCATCAGTCTGTATGACCTGGGCATCCCTGTGTCATCGCTGTAATGTGTGTCTAGCAGGGGTCATCAGACAAATGTTTGCTCTGTGCAAGAAGGAAGTCTCCTGGATCCTTTTGGCTTTTTCTTACGTGTTTGTCCTTATATTTTGATGTGCCTGATGCTGCCAAGGGCTTAGGGCTCAGAGTGAGACCAGTGCCACCTCCATGCACAGGTATAGATGGGCAGGTGATCTGTACTGAGTCATCACTCCTTTTCCTTTTAGTGAGATTCTTGGCCAAGACACTTCTGTTTATCCTTTTGCTTATCCCAGCAGATGCTGAGAAAACTTTTAACTTCCAGCCAGGCAGCCATCCAGCCATGGGCAAAGGGCACCTCTGCTCAACGCCTCGAAGGGATGTTTGAACCAAGGCTGCTCTGGCCCAGACACCAGTTGGTTTCTCGCCAAGTAATACCGTGTACACGGCCTTTATGTGAAATGCAGACTGTTTTCCTTTGGGTAGCAGACTCCTCTCTTTTATTGCTTACTAGGTGCAGCAGCAAGGACAGGAGCAGTGCTGTCTGCCAGCCACTCGCTGTGACACTGCCAGGAAAACCCTGGACACCCCATGCATTCACACCTGCCTAGGTTACTTTTTCATCTGGCCCCAAGATTTACGCTGAGGCTCTGCAGACATTTCTGTTCTGCTTCTGTGCTGACACTTCAAAACCCTTGCATGGGCAACCAAAGGCCTGCAGCATCATCAGCCAGCTGGGCCAGGCTCTGCTCCCTGAGTCCTGGCTTCTCCATGGGCTGGGCTTTGGAGACTGGGGGGAAAGCCACCCCTCCTTTGGGGTCCTTTGGCAGCACCCTTGCACAGCTGGATGGGGCTCAGCATCCTCCCCCCCTGACAGACTGTGCAGGCTGCTGGCAGGGCTGTGCTCTGCTGGTTTGCCTGCTGTGGTGCCCCTGCAGCTGCTGTGCTGGCAGGGCTTGGCAGCCTGGCACGTCTGTGGGGCCATTTTCACAGTGACCCTGGCTTTGTGGGGGCTTCCTTCTTGGTTTCCTCACTCTAGCTTTGCAAGTCAGAACCTTGCCCAAGCTTGGATTTTCTTGCCCAAGTCTCTCAGCTACCACACGAGTCCATCTCAGACAAATGCCAGCAGCCACCATGGGGTACCAGACCAATCCAGCATGGGGGCTCTCCAATGGCTGTAGGCCTGGCCTTGGTGAGATGTGTTGTGTAGGGCTTGCTCACCCAAAATAGGCGTGCCCTGGTCTAGTGGAAGGTGTCCCTGTCCACGGCAGCAGGGTTGGTACCAAATGCTCATTGAGGTCCCTTCCAACCTAACCCATTCTGTGTCTGTGATTCCCTGCAGAGCTGACACCATCCACATCTGCTGCAGGGTCCTACTGTTGGGCCTGCACAATATTTTCTCTCTCGGACTCCTGATTCTTCCCAAGCTGCCAGCAACAGGAGAACTGCTTTCCAACCATTTCTGCAACCTCCTTCACCCCCCCTGCCCTTTCTTTTTGTTTTATTTCTGAATTAATGGGCAATCATTCACCTGAGATGAACCTCTGGGTCGTTAACTTTTCTTTGCTGCGTTCGTACCCCTGTAATAGCATTACTACCTTTTCCTTGTCGTGGAGTTATTTAACATATAAAACAGTTTGGTCCTTTTCTTTACAAAGATGGCTAAAATTCATGTTCCTTGATGTTCTATTAAAACTCTAATGTGACGTTTTACTACTGTAGATTGAAAGTAGGGTGCTTTAGGGTGAGATAGCCATGTGGCAAGAAATACAAAACCCTTCTGGATTACTTAAAAAAAGAAAAAAGAATAAAAATGAAAGGTTTTAAACAACAGCAACAAAAATCATTGTACCACTATGTAAAACTCCAGATGATAATTTAACTGACTATTAAACGGAGCTGTTAGTAATCCCTGGCTCTGGCAAACTGGAGTGTTTGTTTATAGTTTTGGTCCAGTTGATGTCATCTTTGGTTGCAGATGAAACACTCTCAGCCTTTGGACTCGGGTGAGTCTTCACACAAGTTTAGCATTAGCCTGTCTGCCCACTGGGTTAGCCAAGTCCCAAACCACTCGGCACACACAGATGGAGCCGTGTCCTGCGCCTCGTCCTGCCCACCTGCTCTGCTGGACGTGGGAAGGTAAAGATGTCTCCAGTCATCCCTTTTTCGGGGGAAAACTGCATTTACACATCCTCAGCAAGGGTCTCTCAGCCCTTGATTTGCAAACCTCCACGGAGGCTGGGAACTTGGAAGCAGAGTCCAAAAAAGCCATTTTTTTGTATGTAAGGTGGATTTTAGCCATTCTTTTAGTATATAAGGTGGATGGGATGGTGCTGTCTGGTGATCAAACAGCTCTGGAGAATGTCCTGGTCCATCTGGCAGACTTTTGACGGAGGACTAGCAGCCACATGAGTATTAATGTCCCACAAAGAATGTGAAAACCAGTGCCTGAACAGAGGTGAGATCTGCAAAAGATGCCAAAAGCCACTTACAGTGCTGTGCTGTGTCTAATGGTCAGGCCATCAGGACTTACTAGGGCAGGTCCCTTGGCCAAGCCCAGTGTGTATTGCCACCTGCCCTGCCAGATGGGTGAAAGACTCAGGGACACCCTGGGCAGACAGACAGGCAGACAGGCAGGATGCTTGGGAGGGCACAGGGGGGATTTAGGGGCTATAACACACGAATCCATAGGAAACCAGACTTCATCAAGTCTCATGGAACAACTTTCCCAGTGCTAAATTGCAGGAAAATAAGCTAAAAATACACCCAATACTTTCCTTCTGCTATTTTCCATGCAGTTAACCACCATCTCATTGCACAATAAGCTGTGGCTATAGAGTGAGATGGAGGAGGAGGAGGAGGAGGAGGAGGAGAGGGTCTGTGTGGCAGCAGGGTGTGCAGCTGCAAGCCTAAACTGCTGTGTCAATATCTCAGCACAGCTGGCTCATCACAAAAATCTTCTCAGGGGTCATCTGGCTTGCAATCCACAGGGGTTTGGAGAAAGCCACCCCAAAAAAGGGTGAAGTGGACTGCAAGGGGTGCATCACCAGCACATTGGTAGGTTTTTAGGAAGGTTTGGTAATGTGTGTGTGTGTTTTGGAAGGGTTGCTGTTGGCTCCTCTCCAGAGTGTGTGATTTGGGGAGCTTTGCCCTAGAGAGGACCTTTGATGTCACCAGGAGATGCTGTTCCTCCTCTGGGACTGAGTCCCTGTGCAAAGACAGACGTAATGAAAAGACCAATGAGGAGCATCAGAGGTGGCTGGAGGAAGAAGAGTGGGGGTTAAACAGAGGGCAAGGACTTTTTGGTGTTTCTCAGTCCATAGGTACAAAATTTACCTGGGAACTTAAGAAAACAATGAAAAAAATCCCCAAATCTTAAAGCAACTTTATTGTCTTGGGTTTTAACTTTCTTGCCAGGTTATCACATGGTCCTCTGGCTCTAGTGTGGGCCACCTTCTGCTCCCCATCCCCAGGGATGTGAACATGCACACACACACACACACACACATACACATACATATTTCCCTACATTTTAAGTGGATTAATTACAGAAAGTGACCAGTTTGTAGCATAACCAGGAGAAGACCTGCTGCAAAAGTATTCTTGCAGCTGGTGGCACAGCAAAAACTGCCTGGGTGGCAGCCTTGAATTAGGGGTGGCAGTGAAGGTGAGTGTCCCCTCACACCCCAAAACCCAAAGGAAATCTCCAATAGGGCTGTGACTGTTCTGGGAGAGTCTGTGCTTTGGGAAGAGGAGAATATGTCAGACCAAACCACCTCCCTGGCCCCCTTATGGGTGAATCAAGGAGGTAAGAGAGATGGAGGATGAGAAGATTATTTATTTTTCATAGATTTTTATAAAAAATAATTATCAAATACAAAAAAATAAAAATAGCAGCAGCCTCCATTGTGAATAAAACCCTAAAGGGGACAAAAACCGCTCAGTGTCGCTATAGAAGAACAATATTTCGGTACATAGAAGCTGTCTGGTCATAAGAAGCACAAAAGTCTACCAGCCAAGCCAGCACTTTCTGTCCCAACCCCCCAGTTCCCCTGTCCATGGGGCACAGTCCCTTCCCTGCACACACAGGTGAGCAGAGGAAAAAACCAGGATTTTCATGCCAAAAGGATACGAATTTGGTGTATAGACACGTAGGCATCCAGGTAATGCTGACACCAGGCAGGGAAGGGTTTGTCATGGCAAGGTGCTGGGACTTGAAATTCTGCTTCTGTGTGTCACATTCATCCCATGTCCCCACTGTCCCCACCTGTGGGGGGCTGCCAGAACCCCACTTCTGCTGTGTTGGAACCCCTGGATCTGCCCTTTCCTGCACTGGTGGAGCAGGACAGGCTGCCCAAGCTGCACATCCTGGGGGTGTAGGGCCAACTATTATTTGAATTTCCTTGGGTTGCTTGAGGGTTGTTTTTTAATTGAAAAGTGGATATCTGACAAGATATCGCTGCTATCTGCCCAACTGACAGTGAATTCTGGGGCGGTGCCACTTGTACATGATGAGAACAAAAATGTCAGTGTCCCAAGAGGAGATGGGGCTCATTGTCCTCCACCTCTTTTCAAATCTCTGCCTAGGCCAGGTGGATGGGGACACTTGGGGTCAGGAAAGGGCTTGGAGAAGGACAAGGCATCTCCTGCCTGGATGCTGGTAGAATGTCCGAGCACCTCTGCCCCTACTCGGGCCCTCCAGTAAAACACAACCATAGGAAATTCCTGACAAAATAGGATGGAGTAGAGCTAGTGGAAACTCTGTTTTCAGTGATGCATCGTTTTCAACGATGCCTTGAAAATTCCTGGTCTCTCCACACCGTGTCACCCTCTCTCCACCACTTCTTCATCAGACAAACTGGCTCAGAGCCTGTATCCAACAGCACAGGCCATGCAGGCAGGACACAGCCTGGAATCCTTTGGTCTCAGCCTGCAGCTCACCCGGGGACACTGCCATCAGTTCCTACTCTGTGGACCCTTCTCTGCTCTCCTCTCCTCTTTCTATCTCTTTTCTCTGCCTCTCTACAGCACAAAACCATCAGTGATAATCCCAGCTGGAGCCAGGCACCTTCCCTATTGCTTTATGCAACTGGGTCCAAGCTGAGCTTCTGGGAATCAATTATGGGGGGCAGAGTTCCTTGCTGGGCTTCTTTTAGGCCAGAATTGGATCTGCAGATTTTCACTTAGTGCCTACAGGAGCAAGAGCCTCTTGGAAGTCAGCAACTGTATGTCCAGCCTGAGGGGCTGGGACAGAGATAATAATGAGGAATACTAATACTAAGGAAAATCTCAATGAGAAAAGATAATTCTCAAACTCTCTTGACAGTTTTTTTTCGATCCTTTTGGCATTACAGGGTCTAGTCTCCTCTGAGAGCTGCTGACAACACAACTCAGTTGGAGCTCAGATGTGAGGGAAAGAGAAGAAGGACCACCACAGCATCCTTCATTCAAGCATCACACAGCTACACTGGTTTGGCCTCTACATCCAGTTGGGTGTGCAGTGGCTGGGGGAGTGAGACAGAGAGGGAGCATGCCGAGTCTTTGCTCCTATTGACCGTGCAGTGATCCCCATAGACACATAACCCTGCCCAGAGGGCTCTAAAATAATGTGTGATGGATGCCTGTGGTACCCTTGGAATCTGTTGTGCTCACTGGGATGATTCAAGGGCACAATAACATTTTTTCTCAACCCCAGAATACTGATCCAGATCCACACCCTAAGAAGAACAAGGGAAAGCACTGGCAAATACCAAGGGCAAAACTTGGTCCCTGCCAGATGCCCAAATCACCTTGAGGTGGGAGCCTCCATGCCTGGGAAGCTCTCTCCTGGCATGGCCTGGATGTTTGGCTGCTCTCTCTGTCCTCCTTCCAGCTCAGCAAGGAAGGGGAAAATCCCTGCTCCTCCTGCCCCGACCTGTGCTTCTCCCAATGGTTTGTACTTCACAGCAGCATGGGTGTGTGATAAAGGATATCCTTTCTCAGCTTCATCAAGAGCAAAGAAAATATAATATATATTTATATATATATATTATATATATATATATGTATATAGATATAATTAAGTTTAAATATTTGCAGAGAGATCACAACTACCTCAACCTTGCTAAAAGAAGTCTGTACAGCAGAGAGGGGTGAATAGTGACAAAGACAGACACCCAGGAGCCAGACCAGGACAAACATCCATGGCAGCACCTGGGCTCTCGGCGTGAATGGACCCTAGCCCAGCGTGTGGCTGAGGCGGCACCAGACCCCTGGCTGAGCACCTCATGTGGGTTCTGGAGGGAGCAGCGATGGGGAGGGGGCCACATGCCCACCCTCCTGGGCTCCTCAGTGGCCTGGACCCGACCCTCAGCACCATCCCCCTGCCCGGCTCTCCCTCACGCTCCTGCCCCCTTGCCCCCGCCATTCCCGCGGCCCCGCTGCTGCCCCGCATTTCCCCCGGCGCTGCCTGACCCAGAGAGGCCCTCATGGCGCCGCTACTGGTTCTCCTCGGCCGCCGGGTCGCGGCACGTGCACTCGTCCTGGTCGCAGTCAGCAGCAAATGGGATCACCTGGGGGAACAAAGGGACAGCTCAGCCTCCACCCTGGGACACCCCTCTGCTCCCCCAAAAGGCCTCTCTGCACTGCTATGGGCAAGCAGACATTTTGGGCCGTGCCCTGTTGTTGGCACTGCCGGGCTCTGCGCTCACTGAGGAATGGGCTCTGATACAACCTGCCCCCAGCAGAGTTTTGTTCTTAGCCTTTTCCTTTTGGTTAACGTGTTTCGAATTTTGCAGCCAATGGTTGGGTTGAATCTAGTCCCCCAAATGTCAAACCCCGGGAAGAAGTGTCCCCTGATGGGTGTAAGTCATTCAGTCTAGGCCTGGCAGTGGTGAGACACCTCCAGATTAAAGTTTTACTTTGGTCTATTAGTTTAAAAGTTTTACTTTTTGCTATTAGAAAACCCCCTTCATCCATATCTGAACCTGTGGACTTGTCAGCTACTCTTGGCTCTTCCAGCAAAACACAAAGATAACATTGCCTTGTCTTCTGCAGCTCTTAGAGGAACTCAACCAAGCTCTCAACTGCAAAGATGACCTGCACACTGCCCAACATAAAAGCCAAGGTAGGTACAGTGTCCTTGTGCCTTGTGGATTGAGGAAAGCCAGGCAGGATGGAGGCTCTGTGAGCAGGAACAGCCTTCCATGGGGCAGGCAGTGGGTTCATGTAGGGCCACTCACAAGCTGTGCAGCTTTGAGACACCCCATGCAGGCTGGGAGGCTCATTTCACATTACTTTCTCTACAACAACTGATGTGACTGAGCAAGCCTGTGTCCCCTTAGCTGCTGGTAGCAGAGAAAGGAGGGAGGGCATACACTGAGCATCTGACTCCTGGTTGACAGTGGCCTGGTCATGAGCCATGGGAGCTGAGAAAACAGTTTTCTTCAGAGGTTTTATACACACCAGGCTCAGAGCCAGGAGTTTTTCTTACTGTGAAAACATTTGATTTTTCACAGACTGGGTCAGCAAAGGAAGGGCTGGAGTGCTTTGGGGATTTTTTGATGTTTAAGTCCTGTATTTCTCCATCTGCCTTAACAGGGATGTGCTGGAGGCTTGTTGAGCGGAAGATCTGGGACCTGTGGGGGATGCAAGCTGGGTCTGGGAACCATGGGACTGAACCCCCCCACTTTCTACTGTGAACCCATCCTTTATTTTTGCCATGCCTTGCTCTGAGATGTCATGATATTGTTGTGGGGATTTCACTCATCACTTGGGTGTAAAGCCTCTTCTTTCCTATCTCAAGTGGATCTTCCCAGGATTTTATTTTTCCTTTTCTCTGTGTATGTATGTGTGATGAAAGGAGAAATGATTCAAGCTCCACAACAAAGATGAGAAGATCCAAATTCACATATTTTCGCAGTGAGAAATTATTTCATGCCCTGTGATTTGTTTTGCTGTTGGATATGATTAGGAAGAATGGGCTGTGAGTGCTGGATAGCAAGTTAGGTGGGAGGGAAGATTGTCTTGAAAGAAGGGTCTGTGCAACTCCAATGCCAAGTTGCTCCCTCTATACTGTTCTTCCCTTCTTCCCTCCTCAGAGAGGGAGGAAAACATCACTTGTAGCTGTTGCCAGTGCACCATACCAAAAATCCCCTGAGACAGCTCAATTACACAAGGTGACTTCTGACTCACCATGTCTAGCACTATGTCCTATGGAAGTCATTTCTTTGGGACACGTTTCCCAAAATGAGAGGAAATCCCATGAACCTCAGTGGGAGCTGGGCTGAGGTTTCAATCACACTGGCCTGAGTCCAAACCCCGCTCTTAATCAGCGAGATGCTGTCCATCAGCTTCAGCTGGCTTTGGTTTAAAATCGTGCGTTTGTTCTCCGTTCATGGGAGAATTACACTGCAGGCTCAGTTCCACAGCCAGCAAAGCCAAAGAACATAGATAGCAGTCACCCCTGAATCCACAGATCCTGGCCAAGGCCACGGGAGGTGCTCTCTTACCTTCCTGGAGGACAGTGTGGAGGAGCAGCAGTCCCCGCCGTCATACTGGCAGTACGCTCGGTTGTTGATGGTGTCACACCAGCCGTCTGCTTGGAAGGGCTAAGGCAGAGGAAGAAGGCTCTCTGAAAGGTTGTTCAAAAGCATAAGGTTGCCCCCAAAAGTAGAGGTCCCAGGTCCTCAGCAAGGCCCATTTCCACCATACAAAACCCCCTCTTTAAAGCCAAAGGGTACCAGATATCCCAGCTGGTGTGGATGGCGCAGTGGGTGCTCCAAGGGCAGCAGCCAGAGGATTGTGGAATTGTGTCAGAAGTGTTAAATGGCATGAGCAGCCATTCAGAAAACCAGTTTATTGTTGTTTAGTTACATGAGTCATCTGATCAGAGAAGGAGCAACTGGGGCTGAGAAGCAGCCAGCGATGGCTGAAGAACTCTCCCGTGCAAGGGCTGCGACCAGCGCCATGCATGGGAAGCACTCACAAGGAGGCGTCAGGAGCGGTGAGCAGCCAAGGTTTATTTATCACAGATCTCCACCAGCACTGCCAGGCAGCCACTGAACCAGCTGCAGGATGGAGAAGCCATTTCTTCACAGAGTGATTAGTAATGAAATGCTTCTTTTGCTTCGGGCTCTGTGATTGTACTTACTGGCCCAGCAACCATGGCTGACCTCCAGGACGTTTTCCATCAGAATCTTGGAATCATTGAATGGTTTTGATTGGAAGGAGTCTTAAAGACCATCTCATTCCAACACCCCTGCCATGGGCAGGGACATCTTCCACTAGACCAGGTGTTCAGGCCCTGTCCAATATGGTCTTGAACATCTCCAGGGATGGGGCAGCCACAATTGCTCTGGACAACCTGTGCCTGTGTCCCACCATCCTCAGAATCAAAAATTTCCTCCTAATATCTAGTCTAAACCCACCCTCTTTCAGTTTAAAGCTACCACCCCTTATCCTATCACTCCATGCCCTTGCCAAAAGTCCCTCCCTGAGCCTTGTGTAGCCCCTTTTAGTCCTGGAAGGTGCTTTAAGGTCTCCACAGAGTCTTCTCCAGACTGAACAGGACTCTTGGTGGAAACCTGGCTATCCTGTTGCTCATGGAAGCAGCTAACCCATTTCATTGGATCTGGTTGGCCCCAAACAACAACCAAAATCCCAAAAATGCCCAGACTTAGCCTTTGATGATGGACACTCACATGTAGCACCCTTAAACTGAATGAGAGCCTGCTGAAAAATGTCACTGCACCGCAATAGCCCTGCATCCACCGTGCCAAAGCCAACATGTGGGCCTGGTGATAATACCAGTAATTCACATGAAAAAACCATGCCAAAACCAGAGAACCCATGTGGCTTTTTGTCCTTGTGACTCAAAAGGAACAGAAATGGGCTCAGCACAGGCTAATAACACTTTAGGAAGTAGCAGCAGGGATTATGGCAAACCACCAAGTCTGGTCTCCGCTATCAGTAGCACAGGCCACAGGCCAAATTCAGGCAGCCACAGAGAGATCACATTAGCCTGGAAGATTTTGGAAGAGCAGAAGAAAAGAGCACACCTTCCTACAGCTGGGAAATTGAGGCACAGCCGAGTTAGGTAGCTCACTCCAAAACAAGAAGGGATTTGACTCCAATCATCGCTGTCACAAACCGCGTCCAGAGGAGACCAGGGTGCAATTTCTTCAAGGCAATATTTTTAACACCCCTCTTCCACTAAAAAGCATCAGGTGGGTCTTAAATGATTGTGATCAAAGAAGGTTTCTTAGACTCATAGCAGCTTTGAGCACTGGGAGGGCCAGGGCAGGGATGTTGGGGCTGGCAGGTGCCAGGATGCAGTCGGGACTGGCCAGGGCCGCTGGCAGGGGAAGGCTTTTCTGGGTGTGATTTGCTTTTGCAGCCTTCCACATGGTGGAGTTTTTCCTTGAGCTTTGCTCCATGTGTCATGACTCACTGGCAAAACAACACCCGTCGCTTTGGTAGTTTCCATACAATTATGGGGAGGTTTGCCCATCCCGGCTGCACAGGTCTGAAACGATTTCCAGATCTTGTGTGCAAGGTGGGGGGAGGACAGAGGCAGGGACAGCATGGGGAAGGAGAGGCTCCCAGTCTCTCGCTACACCTATCAGGGCTAACTGCCCCCTCATCTCACCCAGCCGGAGCCCGTACCCCACCCTAAACAAATACAGGCTCCTATGGCAACACTTGTTGGGGAAACTTAACAACTCATGCTCCAAATTACATTGGAAAAACACATGAAGGGAAAATAAAAAATGACTAATTGGACTCGAGGCTCAGGAGAGCCAGGCACAGGGCTTGGGGATTTCTGTCCCTGCTCCTTGCCTAGTGTTTGAAGAACACCGAGACTCCTGTGCCTTTGCCTTACTGAGAACCTCCACGTGGTTTTTTCTTTGCAAGCAGAAAGAACAAAGTAAGGTGCTGGTTACTCTCGAGGGCACAGGAGCCCTTGTACTTGCATCAGTCTCATTTTGGCCTTGCAGGAATCATGGCAAGGGAAGACACAGGCAACGCAAGACCCCATACAGAGAGCAGACCCCATACAGAGTCTGTTCAGCCTGTGCTTGAGACGTGTGGCTCTACAAAAAGCAATGCCAGTGGTGGGAGAAGGTGGTTTGCTCACATATGGAACTTGCAAAAACACCTGATGATGTTTTAAGACGCTGTCAAGAAAAAGGAAAACACCAATGCCCAGCTGTGCCACATGAAGGTGATGGATGTGATCCAGGGAAATGGTCAGCTGGGTCTCAGCTGCCAGAATACGCATCCTCCTGTGGGGGGGTGGGGGTGGTGGGCTGGTTGAAATGTCTCTTATAAACAGGGAAAAAATGAATAAGGTAATTGCAGCAGCCGCTCTAGGCTGTGTTGAGTGGTGGGGAGCTGCTGGGCCAGGCGGCGTGCCACCGAGGCAGCCAGGGAGACGGGCTGTGTCAGCGGATCTCCCGCTCGGCCATCCATCTTCCCTGTTTGTTCAGACAGGAGCTCCGGTGGGGCGTGTGTCAGCACGTGGAGGTGCAGCATCTGGCACTGCCGGGCCGGAGCCCTGCGCTGCCGGCACGAAAATAGTAACGGCAGATCAAGTGCTTGGCAATTTAAATAGGCTAAAAAAACACAGGCTCTCAAAGCTGGGAGCAGGCACAGATGAAAAGAGAAAAAAAAAAAAACGAAGGGGAAAAAGAATGAAAGAGGGAAAAATATTGCAGGCAAAGGAAGGATGCGAGAAAGGACTGGTTAGATCCCAGTGCATCCCAGCCAGAAGCATCTCCGAGTGCTCAGTGGTGGGGTTTCTCTCAAGGATGCTGGGAGATGTCATGCAGGGAGCAGTGCCTGTGCACAGTATTCTTCCACAACCCTTGAAGAGTCCCCAGGCTGGCTCCATCCCTGAGGCTGTTGTTCTGCCCAGCAGGGAGTCCCCCAGTGCCATCAGTGAGGCAAGCAGGCTCCAGGCATTTTTCTTCAGATCCACCTTACACGTAGTTTGATTCAGTGTGGGAGAGCCCAAAAGGGTGCAACAGGTGAGGGAAAGGTGGATCATGAAGACTCCATGACAGATCACATCAGTGTTAGACATATTTCAGTGCTGCATTGCTGTTGTTTGATACACATTATTTTCCAGGAATGCAGGTTTTGCTCTGGTTGAGCACACCTGAAGGCTCAGCACCTTGCTTTTGGCCATGCCCCATTCCAGATGCTTTGGAGGAAGGTGGAAAAAAGGAAAAAATAAAAAAATCAGCATTCACCTGGCCAACTGTGTAACTGAGGAGCTGAAAGACTCCCCTGATCTGCCACTGAGATGGAAAGTGCTTGTCATTTTTATCTGTACACAGCCATTGAAAAGCTAGAGTCCAGTCTCAAGGAGTCAAGTCCAGCCTTAAGAAGCAAAATGCTTTCTCCCAGACTGGTCCTGGGCTTTGTGACTGCTGATCCATCCAAGGAGGGTGCATAGTTTGCTTTCATGGAGCTTCTAATTCGGCATGAATTTTGGTGTCATTTTTCCCTTTGGGAACTGGTATTCTGGGCATCAAGCTCAGACCATTTGCATGCTAATTCAACCACGTGGCTGAGAAGATGCATGTGTTTTTGCCTTCCTCAGCTGTCACTTTGAAAGCAGCCCCAGAGAAACAGGGGAACCACCATTTGGGCAGGGACCAGCCCTGGAAAAGCCGCTGCTGCCCTCAGACTCATGCCTTGTGCATCAGCTTCACCACCGGTAATTCTGCTCCTGGGACGGATGAGTCACTAGTGGTGGGAAGATGAGTTGGAAACCCCATCCCTTTGGTGGCAGGGGGATGTCAGCCCAAACCAGGCTTCACAGAACCACGGGACATGAACCTGAGTTGCCCCAGGGCTGGAGAGTGCTACAGCTGCAGGGTTCTTAGGCATGCAAGAGAAGCTGTGTCCCAGGTGAAGGTGCTGCCCGTGGCAGGGAGGAACAGGCAGGATGTGTGGGGACAGGAAAAGTATGGACAGGCTGCCTTGGAGAGGCACAGGGCAGCTTTTCCCTGCTGGATGTCTCCCCTTTCTCCCCACCTCAGTCACTAGCAAGATCTTTCCAAAAGCTCTGGGAGGTCCCTGGGAGGACTTGAAGAGTGCCCAAAGCCTTGTTAAACATCTGGTTCACTTAAAGCCTCTATACATCCACCACCCCAGCTGGGGTCCCTGAACATTCCCCCTCCCATCCCTGTCCCAATCCCTCCAACATCCTTCCAAACCACTGTTCCCCTGCAGAAAACTGTCAGTCCTTAAAGCCAGAGATGTGACAGGAGCTGGCTGAAGTGATGCTAGAGCACCGTGTCCCCAGGACACATCCCTTTCCTTACACACATTCACGCTGGTGAGGCAGAGAGCCCGGTCATTCTTGGCTCTCCCTGCTTGCCCAGGGAAGTTGACTGGGAATGCAGACTGTGGGAGGAAATGACAATGTTCATTGTTTGGATTAAATATTTTTCTTGGCCCTCTCTCTGTTGCAGTGTCTTTTATTTTATTTTTCCTCCCCCCCTTGACACCCCAAGCACATTCACTTTCCTTCTCTCTTTTTGGAGACTCTTTGGCACAAGGAGGAAATCAGCTCTGAAAAACAGAGAGGGACAGAGAGGGAACAGGTTTGGCTTATGCTCAGAAAGTTTTTTGGGATGTTTTTGTGCCCTGAGCCACCCTGAGCAGTGAGGAAGGTCTACCTGGCCCATAGTAAAGAGGGAAGCAGGGTGAGCACTACCCAGAGGAAGAGACCTCTAGAAATTTGGAAACAGGAACCTGGGATCAAGTGGCCTGAAAAAGAGAAACAAAATCCTACAGACTTAGTGCTTCATTGTCCATTTTTATGTCTTCTAGTTTCTGTCCCCTGAGCCATCCCTCTACTCCTTTTGAACTGTGGCAGCTGTCCCTTGGAGGTACATGCCTGTTGCATGGCTTGTTGGAGACATCATGGACCTGCCCCATCACCTCAGACATGGACAGAAAGCAAAATAAAGAAATTCTAACTGCTTCTGAGCCTGCTGGTGTCCCTGAGCCACTCGTCAGCTTAGCATACAGGTTGTTTATACCACATCTCAGGTCTCCAGAGACATCTCCTCCAGCTCCAATGTCTTCTCCCCAAGTCTCACTACAGAAACAGAGGCTTGCTGCTTGAGAACATTCTCCATGTACCTGAATGAACACTTCAGGGAAGAGGTGGTGGGCTGGAGGGTTGTGGCGTCCTGCTGTCTCTGTTCAGCTCATGGACCATCACTGGTACTGACATACCACACACTCCCAGCAGTCCTGGTGTGGAGCTCTAGGTGTTCTTCAGGACACTGGGGTCCCTTGGACATGGGTTTCCTGCAAACAGCTGGGCCTATTCGAACCAGTCTGTGCTGAGGTTGTGCAGGATTGGTGTCTGTAAGAGGGATGGAGTGCACAGAGGCTCCACAGGCTGCTGTCAATGGCCATCCTGGGAGAGCAGGTCCTTGCCTTCACGGTGCCTGAAAGCACTTCTATGTCCCAGGCCAGCATTTGGCTTGGACACACTGCTGCAGAAGTGAACACGTGGCACTTTGGACCCCTGAATGGGCATGTGTTTCATTATCCCCCTGCACTGTGCTGCTCAGAGGCCTCATGTCTCAGCAGAGAGCCATCTGGAAAGGTCTTTGCACAGTCCATGGAAAAGAGGGAAGAAAGGGATGAAATGCTGGTGTAGATCAGCACATCAGAGCAGATCTTTGCTTCCATCTAAACATCCATGTCTGTGATCTGTTCATAAGGTGAGTTCCTCAGCCTTGTCCTTTTTACACCCTGATCTCAGTGCTAACAGAAGAGAAGCAGAAGCAGGAAAGAACAGGGAGAGAGGAGCAGAGGAAGTTGCTGTGTGTCAGCATTGCTCCTGGCAAGCATGATGGCTCACCATTCACAGGGATACCGCTGGGACACACAAGAAAAGGCAGGACTTCCTATGCCATGAGCACCAGCCTGCCATCCTGCCCTCAGTGGCTCGCTGCTGCATGGATTAGATCTCCTGCCAAGCCATTTGTGCAAAATATGTTACAGGATAGAACGGGTTATGGAAAACAAGCCTTGAAAACCACAAGGGCCTCCTGACCCACTTGTATCTGATTTCTGCCAAGTTCTTGTTACAGATCTTAAACAGAAAGAAAAACAATGTACAAGGGATGAAGGAGCTGAAGGGGAATGAATATTCGTGTTGGAAGAGCAGTTGGCTGGGCTATGCTTGGGGATGTTTATTATCAGAAACGACTCATTGATTTTTATTTCAGCGGGTGCTTTCAGTGGTTTTCCACTCCGTCTATACCACTGGCTGCACGACTGTGACTGCTGGGAGGGGGAAAAGTGGGACATGGATAGGGATGAGGGGAAGGCACCTGAACTGGAGAGGGCAGAGAAGCAGCCATAGGTCAGCACATCCCAAGTGCAGGGCCGCTGGCACGATGTGGCTTAGGGAAGCTGAGGCTGCTCATACCTCTTTGGGGCTCCACCACTACTGGTGGTGTGCCTGGGTGCTGGAGCCCTACCCATGCCAAAAGGCCCCCCATCTTTTGGGGTCCTATGAGCCTGACCCTGTAGGTAGGGGAGGGGCACCTGTCCCTTGTCCTTGCACTGTGCTGCTGTGATCATTTTATTTCCCTCTGTTTTGTCTCTTAATAAAATGATGCTGCTACAATCACACTCTATGTGTGTGCAGGGGACAGAGATCTTCTCACTGTTTAGGAAAAGCACACCTCAGCTGAGATTTTTGGAAGAGGAATAGATTTCTTTGGGATCATCCCCTGGAAGGCTGTATGCCATGCTGAGCAGCCCACACTGTCCATGCCAAAAGCAGCATGAGAATGTACCCAGCAAGTATGTAAAGAGCTCCCCATCTCACCTTCCACCTCCCAACATGAAGTGCTTTGCCTTCACCAGTCAGAGGTCAGGTCTGATGCAGAAGTGACCACTACCTGCAGTCCTTGCTCCTCATGTTCCCCCACTATCTGTACAAGCTGCATTAAACAGGGTGGAAGGTACAGAACTGCCTGGTCCAAGAGAGAAGAAAGATGTGTGAATCATGAGAGGGTGACTAAATTCTGGCCACGCTGCTGTAGTTGCTCTAGAGAGTCTCCTTGGTGCAGCTGGGGTGCCTGTGGTCCTCATTGCCTTAAGCCTCAGAAGTACAGAAGACAATCTTTCCTGGAGCAGAGCATTCCACCAGCATCACACTTCTTACCAGTTTCCTGTGTTGAGTTTTGTCATGGTACAAAATCAGAGACCCACAAGTCTGGGATGAGTGAGAACCAAGGGTCTCCAGCCCCACTGATACTGAGGAGCAGAGGCAGCTGGAGCCCATTTGCAGTGCTGGCCCAGGTGACAAGTCTCACCTCCCGTCACATGAAAGAACAGCAGACTTTAGGGGACACTTCCCACCATCCTTATTGCATATGCCTTTCAAAGGGTTAATTCTGACTGAGAAATGCTGGACATAAGCCACAGATGTGCTGAGTGAGGGTTTTGTGCATGCTGGTGGGAAGAGCTAAGGATCCTTCAGGGTCCTTCACTACCTGTTGGATCAAGAGACTCAGGAACAACTTGCAACCACAAACACACTTCAGTCCCTATTTAATAATTTCCATTGTAATACCTCAGGAAAACCACAAAACAGAGAACAGATTAATGTTTTACGATTGTGATAACATGACCAGCAACATGAGAGGGCAGCGAGACCTTGTCCTCATGCAGGGAAGACCTGAGAAATTCCCAGCAGCTCATGCTCACAACAGTGTTCTGCTCTCTGCCCATCTTCATCCAGAGCATGAGGCAGACACCTCAAGTTAAAGTCCATTCCAATTAACCCTCTGCTACCTGCATATAATGACATGAAGCTGGAGGTGAGAATCAGGCCAGCATGTTACACAATGTGCTGGCTGCCCAAAAAAAGCCACCCAAGTTCACTCTGGTCACTGCAAGAGCAGCCTAGCTTTCCCTGAGTGCATTTGTGCAGGACAGTGGTGGTTACCCTGTCCTGTGAATAATACTGGGTAAACACAATGATGATGAAATAAGTAAACTTTTGCACCTAAACCACATCTACAGTGTGAAGCACAGGAGCCCCTGTGGTGGGAGACAGAGGGGTGCAGGTGTAGGGCATTGCACAGACTAGGAGGTCCTCTATAGCAGCTATGCTCATGCACTGACTACGTTGGACCATGGCAGGAATAGTCCAAGGGAGCAACCTGGATCTTTGTACATGCTGTCTCTTCCTCTGAAGTCAATAGTCTCATTTGCTTTTGAGCACAGGAGAATGATGCATCAGAGGTGATCACCTTGGGATGGCTTAGGAGAACGTGACCCGGATGCTGCAAACACCTCCCTCACAGCAGTGAAACACACCACCAGGACCAAAGCCACCTCCTCCCAACCCATGGTGGGGAGGAGGGGTTTCTCTGCTCCTCTACTCGCCTCTCCTGACAGCCCCAAGACCCCTCCCTTGGTGCCGCCATCTGTTTTTCTACTGATGGCAGGGGACGAGATGTTCCGCTGGCCCTCGAAAGGCAAAGTGCGCTCAGCGCTAACTTGAATTCCTGACGGGCTCCTGGAAGGGTTTGCATCCCTCCCTCCCTCCCTCCTTCCCTCTCTCCCTCCCTGACGTACGTGCCTCACTGCTCCGGCACTGGGGAACTTGGCAAGGCACAGCAAGAGAGCGGGAGGCAGATGGATGACCAGATTAACGGAAAGAGAAGGGAGGTGGGAGAGGAGTGAGAGGGATGAGCAGGCAGGCTGATCCACCGCCAGCATAGGCTAAAGATGCGGTCCCTCTTTAGGGAGGGAGTGAGAGTCTCTCTAATGCCATTGCATGGTGACCTGGACTTTCCAACATGAGGCAGAGCTCCAGATGGAGCTGGGAAGGTTGAGCCTTGGCTACCGCTCCCATGCCCCGGCCTGAAGTGACTCCACCAGAGAGAGACAGTATGAGCTGCCAGGTGGCCTGGATTTCTGTTATGTAGGGTTGCTCCCCTCACTGTGGCATCCAGAAGAGAAAATTTCCTGATCCAACACACACTTGGCAGTCAATGGAGGGACAATGGAATCTTCAAGGGGTGACTCAGACCTGAGGTGACATGGACAGCCCACTGGAACAGCATTTCACTGCCCAAGGATGGCAGAGTCTGAGCTCTTAAAGGAGGTGTCTCCATTGAGGGGCTCCTATGAAATGAGAGGGAACCTGGGACTAATATGACCCATGGCAAGTGAATCTGAACCATGTGTGTGAGGGGGGCTACCATGCAGTGAGGACAGAGTACATGTCATAGTCTTCCTCTACCCCGCTACTGCTGTGGGATTCCTCCATATCCACAAGGGACTGGCGGAAGTGAAACAGCCTCTGAGAACTGCAGAGTTATTCTTCACAAGGAAGAGGGCAGAGAGGAATAGGAATGAGGATGGAAGTCAGCACAGATGAGGTAGAAACAACATTCAGGGTATTCTGTGGTCAAATGGGGAGACTGGTGACATCTCCCTTCTTGCCAGTGCCAAGCAGCAGCTCCCAGAGCAATACTTTGAATGAGGCACTTTCAGTAAGACTTATTCTTTACAGCAAGACAATGACTACTATGAAGCTCATGTGGGGGGGAAAAAGTTATCTAGGAAAATTTGGATTATTTGTCCAACCTTAACAGCTTGCAGCACCACAGGAGAAAACACATGGAAAAGAATAAACCAAGACACGTATGAGAAGTGAGGAGAAGGAAAACAGGGATGAGGAGGAGGCTGGGAGTTGTATCGAAAAGGAGAGCATAAGGGTGAAAGAAATTGTCTGAGGATGAATGTTCATTAGTGCTACAGTGAGTGACTGTGACCTTAAGAATAGGCCTGCCCTAATGAAACTGCTAACAAGGAAGAAGAGGAGGATCAGGATATCTAACAAAGAGTTAGATGACCTGAAGGACTAGAGAGAGAAACAAGATGACATTCTCTTGTATAAAATTGAAGGGCAAGCTCTTGTACTGACAGCAAAACATCTGCTGTTAGCTTGGTGCTCATCAGTTGGAAACAAAGGAGGAAGAGAAAGATCTGGGTGTACTTGCTGACCTCAGGATATCTGAACTGCCAGACTGATGCAACTGCAGAAACAACAGATATAGTCCTGTGTCCCATCAAAAGAGACATTTCCAGCACAAGGAAGGTTTATGCAGGGCTTTGGTGGACCTCGGATGGAAGAACATGTACTGACTGCTTGGTCATTCCTGATGAAACAATAATTGAAAGCAGAAAAAGCATTTAAAAGTCTACAAGGGTGATGAAGAACATGGAATCTCTCCATCTTCTGGTGGGACACCACAAGATTTTGGCTTGGTTAACCTCCTGTGTGCCAACAGTCCTGCCTGGGACTGCTTTCTAAGAGTAAAGGAGGGTGACAAGCAAATAGGAACTGAAAGGGCTGATGTTGGCTGTGAGCATGTTTGAGTAGTTGATGAGGGCACAGTGACTTTCACTGGGACTTGAGGTACTCAGTGTGTCTCTCTCACACACACACAAACTGGCATTCTTCATAATTCCCTATGGGATCTCTCACTGAACACACAGACCCAAGGTGAAGCACAGGAGCCACAGAGGAGGAAACACTAGGGTCAGTCTGGTGTACCTGAGCCTAAGGGAGAGGCCTCACAATTGTGTCACCTTTATGTTGCCTGAGCTGCACAGGAGGGGAAGAAGAAACACCTCACACTCCATTGGCTTCTTTTTTGAAAGGACCTAGTCCCAGAGAGCACAAGAAATTCTCCCTTGCTAGCAGAACCACCACAGAGACAATCACTCAACCATCTGGTCTGCTCTTCCACTTAAGCCATCCCATTTCAAACACATTACCCCAGATTTGTGCTAAAAGATGTGGTTTAGAAGACACAGAGCTCCCCAAATGTCAGAGGATCACTAACTTCTGGTACTCAATCACCAAACACCTCTCTAGCACACAGCACCTCATTCCCCTACTCTTTCTGCCTGTGTCTCACAGTAGACAGGCACAACACACACATCAAATTTGGGAAATAATTGCTGCACCTTCTGTAGACCATGAGGTTTCCTTCCTGGGGACGTGCCCCCTGCAACATTGCCCTTTTCCCCACACTCCAGTCGACAAAGAGCTGAGCTCAGCAGAACCAGCAAGGAAAAGCAATATTCGCATTGAAATGAGCACAAGAAAAAAATACAATCAGCAAACCCCAAAGCTATTTTTGGTGTGCAAACTCCATTTACATTTTCCTTTTTGGTAAAAATCCCAAATTTTCAGCATACAACATTCCAAAATTTCCCCCCTTTTTCCTTTTATCCTCAATCATAATAACAACTAGTGCTTGACAAAGACTGCCTATTTTTAATTTCCTTTGTGAACTGACTCCAGGCTGCCTATGATTTTCTCCTGCCTGGTCATTATTCAAAGCTAAATGAGTGGCTAACCAATTTCTGCAAGGAATTCTTTGTCTGCAGATTCTTCAGAAGCAGTTTGTTTTGCATATACAAGGCTGGAAATCCTGATTGTTTGATTTGGACAGGTGAGTCACACAGGGCTTTTCTGGACCCATGTTACTCTAGAACTGCGGTTCTGGTTAGGGAAATATTCCAGCTTGGAGTCAGCTCAGGCTTTTGGGGGATACCCCTTGCCAGTGAAATCCTTTTGCTAGAATATTCTGCCCAGGCTGGCCAAAAAGAAGCAGGCAAGGAAGGAAATGGTTTATTGTGCAGCTCTTGCTCCCCAGCATCATCCTGGCTGTGGGGACTCTCCCCAAGGATGCTTCCTCTGCTATCTCCGCTCATCCAGCAAGCCCAGCTCAGAGCAAACATAAGGTCAAAGCAGTCTGGTTTGTGCTGGAGCAGGTCTTCACTGGCAGGAGCTCTCCTGCAAGGAGCAGGCAGCTGGTGCTGGGGACAGGGAGGGCTTACCTCACACGACTGGATGCAGTGAATGACAGAGGGGTCCGGATACCACCGCAGCCTGCCCGTGCACACGATGTTCTGGGAGAGGAGGAGAAGACAGCAGTTAGGCGAGGTGGACGAGGCAGGGGAACAGCCAGCAGTGCTTTCTGGAGCTACAGGGTCTCCTGCAGCACTGCATTACTCACTGTGGGGCAGAACAGCAGTGACACCCCCAGGACCCTCCTGGCACCTGTTGAGGCCCAGCAAACCCAGGGTAGCTGCACCCAGGAACCCACAGACCAGGGCACACTGTTCAAGGCAGAGACCAGGCATACACACACACGTGTGTGTGTATGGAGATGTATATTGGTTGGACTTGCTGCTCCTGGAAGTCTTTTCCAGCCTTAGTGATTCTATGCTTTTATATTGATACAAAACTGGAAGAGGACAAAGGGAAAGGACAGGGGCTACCTGAGAAAGGGGTTTGGCTGGCAGTGCCACCATGATGTCTGACTTGGCCAGGAGCTGCTGCTGGGGGTAAGCAGCCACAAGAGACTGGAATCTACCATCATATCTCAGAGTGATGCTGAATTCATCAGCTGGTCATCACTCAGTGCTCACTGATCCCTGCTCAGGCTCTGAAAACTGCATCCTGGGAGGGCTCATCTCCCCAGACCTGACTTGAAGCAGATACACCAGGCTCACGGTCGCTCTGAGGTTCTCACTGGTATTTACAAACTCAGCTGTTGCAGCCAGATGGACACAAGAGAGAGATGTGAAGGGCTCAGTTTCCCGGCCCTGGAACGCACCGCCTGCTCATTTAGCTGGGGTTTGTGGGGAACACTCATGATTACACAGGGGGAAGAAAAGCCCCACCGCACATGCAATTTCCTCCTTGTAAAGTTCAGGCAGTCTTTGAAATCTGAGGCTCCATAAAATGGCATCTGGCCTGTGAAAGTGTCCTAGGATGCCCTTCACAGCACAGGAATTGCACAGAGGGGTAGGTGTGTTTTCTCCCAGCCTCGTTTGATATGTTCAGTGGCAGGAAAACTGGCTCCAGCATTCCCAGGTGGCATGGCAGCTAGGGATGGGGCAGCTCTGCCCACACAGACCAGCTGCAGGTCCTTCTTTTCTGCAGCATCTTTGCTCAAGACTGTGATGAGGCTGGAGCAGGATGAGGTCCTGGCCCTCCTCTGCCAGTGCAGGGAGGGCAGTCCCAGAGAGAGCCAGCTTAATGGGGCAAAGACTGAGGAATTCCAGACCCCACCAGATCCTGCTCAGCCAAGAGGATGTGTGCATCCTAACCCCATGGTTGTTGTGCAACTCAGATGCCATTTTAGCATACTCATATTAGTATACTCGTATTCCAGCCTGGGAAATAAGGGCAGAGAGACAAACCTGCTCAGCTGTGGGATGCAATGAATCAGAGCTGAAAGCAAAACAGGACTGTGCCTTCTCTGAATGGCCTGTGCAGTTCCCGGTGTTGTTTGCCCCATCCTCCCCATCTCATGGAGCATGGCAGCTCCCGGGAACAGCAAACTGTTGGAGGCTTGGGGGAGCCAAGTGGGGAGCGGAGAGAGAAGCCAGGGCAGAGAGGAAAACAAGATGGTCTAGGGAGAGAGCTCCTGGCAAAGGACAGAGCTCCTTCTTAAAATAGTGTCTCCTCTCCCTCCTCCTCCTCTCTGCAAAATGCCTCCCTTGCACGAAAGCCTGCAGTGGTGGTGAAAGGGAAGCCGAATGCCACTGCCTCAACGGGCCAAGCCATCCAATCCCTCAAAGGCAAGGACTCCTTCCAAGGCTCGTGCTTAACCATCCCACATGCCCCAGGCATCCTCACCCCCCCGGCAGCCGCCCGCCCTGGGTCTGATTCAAGGCAATGCACAGTAGTATCCACAGGCATGATGCTGGGCCTCCTGCGGCTTCCCAGGAGGAGGGGAAAGCATTTGGATGGGAGCACTGGCTCCTGGGAAGACTGTTTGCTTTTCTTTGTTCCACCTCCTTCCTTATACATCTCGTTTTTATTTTAAGAAATATTACCCCCGCAGAGCTGCTTTTTGGTAAAGTCGTGCCATGAGGATCCAAACTATTTGAGTTATTTGAGCTGCTTTGCCTACAAAATGAGTAAGAAGTGGGGAGGGAAAAGCTCCCCTGTTCCAGCAGCAGAGGCACCCAGCCGGCCAGCAGGTCCTGGCAGCTGGAGACACCTTTCAGCTGACAGTGCCCTGCCTCTTCCTTGGCAGGGAAATGCCTGCCTAGGATTGCATCTCTGCTGCCAGGTAAGTGGGGACCCAGGCTTACACTGTGCCAGAGGCAGTTTTTGCTCTCCCAGCACACTGGCTGACAATAAACAGTAGCTTAACAGGTTTAGGCACACAGCACATCCTGAAAAATCAGTGGGATTCTTGCATTAAAACTTCATATATTGTGGTATCATGCAATTCCTTGAAAGCTGGTTTGGGAGCTGGTAACTGTGCTGAACTTTGGTATAGGAGAGCAGGAGGATGCATAGTAGCATCCACTGCTTGTCTTTACAAGTCTTACCCTTCTACACCTGAGGCAGAGATTTTGGGTTAAAACACCAAATGGAGAGGGAGGGAGGTTCCCTTTCTATGCTACCAGCAATCCCCTTGCTAGAAGAATTCATCCCCCCTTTTACCTGGACTCTGGTGGGCTGCAGCCGGTGATCCATTGTCTCAGCAGTGACATTTTTGGGCAGTATGACGGGGTCACTGGGAGGAATGATGCAGGAAGGAATGCACACAGCACCTGTGGGAGGAGGGAGAGCCTTGAGGACCTTACCTGGAGACAGGCATCAGTGTCTTGTAGGAGGCCACCACTGATGTAGAGAGATGTAAAGAGGACCCTTTTCCTCCCAGCCTGGGATAGCAATTCCTTCCCCAAATCCTGAATTATCCAAGAGCCAGGAGTTGTGCCCTATTCTCTTCTCCCAGATGAAAGAAAAACTGAACACAACCCAAGAGAAAGATTCCAACCTTGATGGCAGGACATGGGACCCAGCACTAAAATAAGTCTGGCCTGGATGTTATATGATGTTTACTGACCTGTTAAGAAGTGTCTCTCTAATTTTTCTACCACAGAGAATCCCCACTGCCTTCCCATGACCCAGGAAGAAAAAAAGCTGCAAAAACCACCTTAGAAAAACAAGTAGGATGCCAGTCCTCATCCTAGCCTCATATCAGGTCTGTCCTGAGCTTAACCTCAGCAGTCCCTGTCATTAGACTGTCCTCAGCCTGGTTTGACCAGACTGGGAGGACTGGTGTGTTTGCTTCAGAGTAATATGGGCTGAGCTCAAGCATGCTGCCCAGTGGGGTGCTAGACCAGATGCAACAACCATGGCTGAGTGTTGCAGATTTTCCTGAAAGCACAGAGCAACCAGGCCCTGCAGACAGAAATGGATGATGCGGTCCCTCCTCTGGTGAAAGTGCCCTGTTACACTCAATTGTCACTGCAGCTTTTATGGCTTTTATCTAGGACTTGTCACATTAACCCTGCAAACAGCAGCAGTAGTAGCAAGTGGAGAGACCTCAGGAAAGATGGAGGGCTACAGATCAGGAAAATGTGCTAAGAGCTGGGTTTGCCCTGAAGGCAATCCCTGCTGCTTCTGAAAAGAGAGATGCTTAATGCTGGAGACAGCTTTAGATTTGGGTCTTGCCCAAGAGTGCAACCAGGGTGAGCAAAAGGCTAAAGCCACCTCTGGCTCTGTGTTTATAAAGATCATGGAAGAGAAAACAGGATTTTTTTTCTGTTAAGTGGGGATTGGTACAGGAAGAGTCTATCTACAGTCTATTGTGACTATCAACTCTCTGGGATGACAAAGTCAACACAAAGTTTGGTTTTCTGTTTGGTTTTCATCTGCTCTTACCTATGCCATGCCCCTGCTCACACTTGTACTCCACGAAATTCAGCTCCGGGGGGGGTGGGCAGGTGCCCTGCAAGCTCTCACACAGTTTGAACTCCTCTGTCCACGAGCCCTCCTTAGTGCAGACGATGGGAACCTGCAAAGCAGAGGGAGAGCAGCTGCTGTTACTCACCCTGCCTGGCCAGCACCCATCTCTGGGGGAGCACCGTGCAAGGACACCCCTACCACCAGCCATGTCCAGAGAAAAGCTCCCCAAGGCAGCTGGGCTGCAGCCATCTGGTCCAGCCTATGTGCACTGAGCAGAAAGGCAATTGTTTCCCAGATGCTGCTGGATCCCACCAGAGGGAATCAGCTACACTTCTTTTGACAAGATCCTTCCCAAGCATTGATAAGATACCTGGATGGAAGAGCTGGCAGGCAGCAGCCTCCATGCCCAGGGAAGCCCTTTGGTGAGAACAACTGCTGCAGCAAGCTTGCCCATCATCCCAAGTGAATGCTTTCACAGCAGCTCCCAAAACCTACTGGAAACCCCCTAATTATGCTTTCTGACCCTTTTCACACAAGATAAGCCAGCTTCCTCAGGACCACTGCTTTCCAGGGAGCATCCCCAGGCAGTGGTGCACCTTGTGCCATGTATGGGGCCCAGCAAGAATAGCTTTGTGCTTGTAGAGGGACTGCTCTTTGGTGGTAAAAGAGTATTTGGCCTTGGGGACGGGTCAAACTGTTGCAGGGCCCCTCTGCACAGCAGGGCACAGGGAGCCCTGCACTTTGTAGATGCTCTGAAACACAAGGTGTGGTCAATGTGTGCCTCCCCCAGACACTCACCTGCTGTCCCTGCTGCTCACAGTTGAGGACACACTGGCTGTCCAGCTCGAAGCCCTGCGTGCAGTTGTACATGCCCTCGAAGACGGGGGGCGGGGGCTTGCAAACCACGGGGACACAGTGTCCCTCTTCCCACTGCCCACTCTCCAGGCACTGCACCTTCAGGAACTTCCTGGGGAAACACACACACCAGACTGGCCTGCAGAACCCCAAACACTGCACCTTGGCTGCACCAGGCATCACACAGATGCCAGGAGCAGACTGAAGACATCTCTCCTGGAGCAGAGTCATGCCCCCCCTGTGCAGGACTTTCCCACACCATACAATCCCTCACCATGGGAACATCTTCCAAAGGGACACCCCATGCTTAACCAGGATCTTTTCTTCTCCTCCCTGTGGGGATTGCACTGGTCTAGGAGCACTGGATGCATTTCCCTTGCACTCACCACCCTGCTGCTCCCCACCTCTCGTGGTGCCCCTAAACCCTTCCTCCCACAGTCCCTGCAGGTCCTGGTCTGCTTTGTCCCACAGCCAGTAGCTGCATACTTTGCTGGATGGAGCTTGCCTCCACCAGTAAATCCTCTGGCCTGTGCCCAGCTACTCCTGAGGCCCCTCTTTGTACTCCAGCCAGATCTGTCAATCCTGCTCTCGCCAAGGGGCTGCCGTGCCGCAGCAGACCAGCACCACCCTGTGCAGCTAAACCAGCTCAGACACGAGCTACTTGCCAAGAAAAGAAAGAAAGAAAAAGTCCAGGGGTGGAGCCCACCCACTTTTCAGTCTCCCGTCCCTGGCAGTGATAGAGACACCACATCTTTTACACAGAGGCATCAAAACTGGTGAGGCATCAGGCTGGCCAAGGACTGCTCTCTCAGCAGAGGACGTGTCACTGCCCTGATGGGCTTTACCTGAGCCAAAGGTGATTGCCCCGTCCTTAATGAGGCTTTTCCCCCCACTCCTGTCCTCCTTTACTAGACAGCACACTCCAGCTGCCTGCCCCTGCCCTCTCCCACCACGGGTGCCAGCAGGCAGGGCTCCAGGCGCCACGCTCGGGAGTTTATAGCCTGCCACAGGTATGTGGAGGGGGCCGCCAGGGGTTAGAGAAACCCCTGGGGGAAGGCACTAAATTGCCCCTTGTTCTGAGAGGCAGCAGAGAGAGTGTGGGGCCACCCATGTGCCCCTTAACACCTGGTGCAGGGTCATGACATTGTGAGGGGCCACCCAGCTGTGCCTTCACACATGGTACAGGGTCACACAGCCTGGAGAAGCAAGGGGACCCCGTTTGCACCCTGCTGCCAGACCAGGGGTGTTCCCTGTCAGACTTCTGCTGGGAACTCCTGGATGAGACATTTTAGGGGTTTTTGCAGCATTCTCATATTTTAAAATATTTGTAGCTCTTGGAGAGTCCCCTTCTCCCTTCAGAAATCAGGGATCTGTTTTTTCTCAAGACTGTATAAAGGGACAGTGGGTTCCTCCCAAGGTGAATGCAGGCTCCAGCAGGTAACACTGAGGCAGGCAGGGTAGGGAATGGGATGCAGCAACTCCACTGGCACAGACCTCTGCACAAATCTTCCCTCCAGCAGCCCACCTGAGAAGTGAGGATGGCTGTGGTGTGAGCACCTGAGCAGTGAGGGTTGCTGCAATATCAATCCTACAGCAGCAGCCTTGAATTAACCAAGGGGACTGCAGCTAGGAAGTATTTCAGAAAGCTGGTGAGGTGGAGGGACTCTGGATCCCATTGTAGGCATCTGTGGTTTCAGTCCATTCCTCATTTAATTTTCTTGTTTGCCTCCCTTTCCATGAGGATGATAGTCACTGCCTTGCAAAGATGTCCCCATCAGACTTTGCCTTCTCCCAAATCTGACTGAATGCTTTGCCCTGCCCAAGATTAAAGGTAAGCAAAGACACATGCCAAGAAGTACTAATCCATGTTGGATATCCAGCTCCACAAGCAGCATTTTCCCCTTCTTGAACTTCCTGGCTCACAGGATGTAATCCAGCTGCAGGACTTGGGAGGAATAAAGCACTGGCGGTTATGGAGATAGGAACCAACTACTAGTGTGAAGTCACTGTGACAGCAATCCCTCAGGCACTGAGCAAACTCCTTTAAAGACCAGGAGCATCCCAGCCACACATGACTTTTCCCTGGTCACTGCACCTCCCTGTTGCTCTCCAAATCATGGCAGAGGCCCTGTGCCCAGGGAGGCCTGGGGAGATGGGTCAAGCACGGGGAGGACACGCTGCAGCAGCTGCAGTTTGCTCAGGTGCAGGCTGTGGTTTGCAGCCCCATCATCCTCACAGGGGCTCCTCGTTTTGATGTGGTGCTGGAGTGACCCCAGTCAGAGCCAGGCCATGTATGGCCTCTCACACTTCCCAAACCTGCACCCCCCCAGACCACCTTGCTCTGGAGGCTCAACCCATCCATCCAGGGACTTCAAACACAGTTAGCCCAGGCTGACCCCAGAGTAGAGGGTGGGGTGTGGACCACTCCTACATATGTGAAATAAGTAGTTCATGTGGAAGCATGGAGAAGGGAAAGGAGACGCTTTAAAAAAAAAAAAAAAGAAAAAAACATAAATACACACAACTTCACAGGAATCTGAAATTTCTGGACCCCCTCCCACCCCCCAACTTCTTCTGATCTGGGTTAGTGGCACTTCTTGAGGATTAACAAGGAAGCCAGGAAAATCAGAGTCAACACTCCAACAGGCAAGACTAATGGACAGAGGAGGCAAGGGAGATGTTTGAGGCCAGAAAGGGCTGTAACTGAGGTGAAGGCACAAGCACATGCCTGGATCCAGGAGCTGAACATGCAGGGATCCAGCCATCTTCTGAGGCAGCCAGCTTGGGGGAGTGGGTTTGCTGTGCAGGAATGGTGACAAATGAGCCTAAAGCCTCATCTCCTATGGCAGGAGACTGATGGCTTCAAAAAAAACAATAGGGCGAAGGGAGAGAAATTTGTCAGTAAATTCAAAGAAAGCTGCACCAGTGTGTAGGACCCTACACTGCTCTGCTCCCTCCAAACAGCCTGGACCACCTGCACTGCAAATGCTCAGAAATCTTAGAGGTGGAAGTGACAGGAACCTGGTTGACAGCCTGGGTTTTCTTTACCTGGCTCTTTGGCTCCCACAGCTGTGTGTGTTTGCCCTTTATCTGGAAGGGGCCAGATACAGACAGAGGCAGTGCGTGCCTTTGTGCCCACCAAACGACTGCCTGGTGCTCCTGGATTAGGCTGTCCTGCTTGCCCTGCTGTGAACTTTGTTTTGTTTCCAGTCCCCAGTCTGCTAACTCCTTCCAGTCCCCATTTTCTCCTCCACATTCTCCCACATCTTCTCCTTCTTCCATGGTCTCTGCTGTTTCAGAACCAGGAGAGAAGAAAGAAGGGCCAACATCTTCATGGAAGCTGACTGGGGACTGTGCTGGGCTCCCTTGATCTCTGGTCAAAATGCAGGCTGAGACTTTTTCAAATCTGCCTGAAAATACCAAAGTGGTTCTTGCTTCATTCCCTCAAGCTAGCAGAAGGAGCTCAACCCCTCACAAAGGCAGCTTTGAGATCCCCAAATCTCTTCTCTCCAAGGAATCATCCCACATCTGGCAAGTGAAACAAGTCCCCTGAAGGGTCTGACCTTTTAGCTCCCCAAACTGAGAGCATCCTCTCAACATTACAGTGCTCCTCTAAAGGAGCACAATCACACAATCATGGAATTGTTTTGGGTTGGAAGGGACCTTAAAGACCATCTTGCTCCAACCCCCCTGCCATGGACAGGGACACCTTCTACTAGACCAAGTTTCTCCAAGCCCCATCCAACTCGTCTCTTCCTGTCAGAGATCTGCTTCAGATGGCACTTCATGCTGGAAGCAACAGCAAGGAGCACTGTGGGAATGATGTCCTTTCCCCCAAAGTATCTGACCCCTGACTTTCAGGCCAGCACTTTTTAATGTTACAGCTCTGGGTGATGCTGAACATTTCTCCTTGACAGTTCCTATCTTTGTGTGATCCAGGAGGTGGGTTGGTACTGCCATGGCACAGGTTCTGCCTAAATCCAGAAAGCCCCCATCACAAAGCACAAATGCATATGTTACCTTACATTGGAAATAGAAGTGAAGTAGCCTGGCAGCTGGAAGCCAGGCTGTTACCTGGCCTCTCCAGGCTGATAACAGATCTCCTTTAGGAAGAGGCAAAGAAGCTTTACCCTTCATATCAGCATTGTCAGTTAGATGAACCTGCCAGCAGGAAGGCAGCAGCTTTCTGGCAGGATCTTGATTACACAATCAGTATTTCCTCAAGGATCCCTTGTTGACAAGCAGTAATTTCCCAAGGGCCTTTCCTCACCTAGGTTAACAGGCAAAAGCATCTCTGGGACAACTGATTTCTTCATCCCCTTTCTCTTCCACTTGTACTATGGGAAATTAATTTCAACTATGTTTCAACTCAGCCCCTTCTAAGCATCCTTACTGCTCCTGCAGTAAAATTCAAATAAAAAACAGAAGTGAGGTAACTGCATGAACATCTGTGTCCAAAATTATCTTCACTTGCATGGAAACAGCTGGATCCCAACCATGGTTCAGGCCTGCATAAGGTGGGCGATTCCACACGAGGAGCAAAGCTAGAGCTAGAAGAATAATTCAAAGGAAGCCTGACTGTATTTCCAAGAGTGTGCTAGTTAGTGGCCATGAGGAATCTTCAGTGTCAGTCGCAGATTGTTTGACTTTTGTCCAATACATAGCACACATAGAGAGTCTTGCTTCTTTATGTACCTCGACATCTGTATGGCACTAAGTCCTTTAGCAAGGCTTGTGATTGCTGGGTTGGTGGATAACAGGGAGAAAATAGATAAAGGACTCAGTTTTCTGAACCCAGAGACACAGCAGACGACCCTAAAAACCTGATGTCCAAATTACCAGCTCAGATCCTAGTTTCACACCAGCACATCAGGAACCTGCACCTCACCAGAGCTGGTTGCTTCCAGAACTCCCCAGCACCTCCCTTTCTCCAAAACTGGCATGATCAAAGAGATTAACCTCTCACTTTGGCAGCTCCCACCCTCTCCTTGCCAGGGCTGAGATACCAGAAGGATTTTCAGCAATCCAGGAACTGACTTAAGGGCTAAGAGCTGCTACACCACACCAAGGGGTTTGTACTCATGCTGAGAGTACACCAAAAGCTCCTGACAAGATGGTACAATGACATTTACAAGCCCAAGAAAAGGTTTTTGCGTGGGCTGGGCCACTCACATAGGAGTTAATCTGCATGATAGGAAAGCAATACTTTTTCTGGTTTTGTTAATGTGGTTTTTGTATTCCACCATCAGAGATGTCTGATGAAACAGCAGCAGTGACAATTGCAAAGGGGAAAATGCGATGTCAACGTGCATTGCTATGAAAACGTAAACCGCTTCACATGATTTTCCTTGACTTGTCTCACAGGCTGTTCAGATCCATGTGGAAGTTACTCATGCATCAGAGGAGCCTCAAGATCTCCAGGGGTCATCATTTTCACCAGCAGTTGCTGCAGCAGGACAGAGCGGGCCTAACTTTGCAAGCTGAGTGGATCTGTTTGAATGCCCAGTGCCTGAAGCGCCACAGGCACAAAAGCTGCTCTAGAGTTTGCAAAGCAGTCCATGTGATCACTGCCATAATCATCATTTGCTCAGCTCCCTTTGGCCCAAGAAATGCTCCTAACACTGTGAAAAGCTGTTTACAGAAACCACTTCCTTCATTACTAGGCAAGAAATTTGGCAACTGCTTCCCACTGCACAACAACTCTACCCCAGAGCAAAGAAGAGAAGTCTGCATCCAATTAAAACTGGAAGGGGGCATTAAACAATTAACACATAATTACCTGATCTGGGCTAAAATCAAGACTCTGGGGAGGACCCAGCCAGTGCCAGGGAATCTTTAGTGACCAAACCCAGTGGGGACATTGGCTGGAGGCGTCACAGACAAAATGCTGCTTTATCCCCCAGCATCGCAATATTGGCTGAGAGCAGGGCTAGTGAACCACCAGGAATTTTTCCCCGAAGCATCAGGAAAAATCTTCTCCCATTGAAATGGCAATGCTAGAGATTAAATTTAGCCAGGAGGCACAGTGGGTGAGATGTTAACCCTGACAGAAGGCAGACATTCATTCTTGCAATGCCTCTGTTCTATGTTTTATCGCTTTTAGGAAAGACAGAAGCTCCAGGAATCTGCTAACATCTTGTAAATGTCTAATTACCTGGGATTCCACACACACTTAATTTGGTGCTTAACTTTCACAGAGTGACAAATACGTTGAGGTGCACAGGAAGATCTGCTTGTTTCAGGTTAAAGTATTTAACACTCTCGTGTGTGCAGCAGCACCTTTTCCCCACCAGGTTCACCTAGACCAGGGAATGGCTCTTGTATTTCAAGAAATCTGTGTGATCAGAGCAAGCTGCTCTGCCTTCTACCACCCGTCATGCCAGGTCTTCGAGGCTGCCATTGTCCTGTCACCTCTGCTCCTTGCACACCCTGGGAGGAGGACAGGAATGGTGGTAACAGACCTGCCACAGACTTACTTCTTAGGCTTGTCTGCCGTGCTCTCGGCCGCGTGGTAGCCAGGCTTGCACTTGTAGCGGCAGACGGAGCCCACGTCGTGGCTCCCCTGCAGGCACCGCGGCACCAGGAGCCTGGCGTGGGCCACGGCGGGAGGCGCGGCGCACTCCAGCTTGCAGTAGGCTTCGGGCAGCGACCAGAGACCATCCTCCAGGCACGTGAGCCACTGGTTTGTTCCTGGCCCCAAAAGAGAAGCACAGAGCGGGGTTCATTTCAGCCAGGAATGGAGAGTGCTGAGGGGAGCTCAGAGCAACCAGCAGAAGTCCCCTTGTCAGAGTGTACACTGATACCAAAAGGGGCAACAAACACCAAGAGCGTGGACTCCATCGCCTGCTTGGACAGGCTGTAGCAGAAAACACTTGAATGCAGACAAAAGTATGGCAGGGTCAACTTCTAGAGGCTGGAGAAAGGATCTCGGTTCTGCAAATCTCCCCAGATCTCTCCCTTAAACTTGCCCTCTTTCGCGGTGCCTCGGGATAGCCACAGGCCTTGGTGTAGGACAGCTCTCTGTCATGTTCAGTTCAGCCACCTTCATCCTCCCCAAGGGCTTTTTGCAGCTTGTCCTTAGCTGTGCTGATCAAGCTGTCACACCCTACTACAGATGCAGTGTAAGATCATAGAATCATGGAATGGTTTGGGCTG
The DNA here is from genome assembly GCA_013400635.1 of Hypocryptadius cinnamomeus. Lineage (NCBI taxonomy): Eukaryota > Metazoa > Chordata > Aves > Passeriformes > Zosteropidae > Hypocryptadius > Hypocryptadius cinnamomeus. The sequence continues at coordinate 98,808 of VYZP01062004.1, read as the reverse complement.
GAAAGGACCTTTAAAGGCCATCTAGCCCAACCTCCCCCTGCCATGGACAGGGACATCTTCCACCAGGTCAGGCAGCTCAGAGCCCTGCCCAACCTGGCTTTCCATGTTTCTGGGGATGGGGAATCCATCACCTCTCTGAGCAACCTGAGAGTCAGGAGGATGGAAAATGCCACAAGGACAGATGTGGGAGGCTTCACTGGTGTGACTGGGAATTCAAACCACCCATCATTAGAGGCTTGGGTTGAGCATTACAGCCCAGCTCTTTGCTGTCCCTGACAGACCCAGCTAAATGGGTGGCCAAAACTGCACAGCTGTGGATGCCTGCAGGAAGAGCCCAGGACTACATCACCTACGTGGTGTGGATGATGGATAGCTCATTGGGAACTGATGAGCAAGAAAAAAAGCTGGACTGGAGTGAATGGGACTATTCCTAGTGAGAGGTTTGGATCAACCTGTTTGTGGTGCAGCCAGGCTGCTCTACAGTTCCTTCAAACATCACTTTCTTTTTACAGAAACACTTTTGGGCCAGAGACAAGATCACATCTCTACTCAGTGCCTGTGTTCCTGATGGGTCAAGGCTGCCAGGGGTCATTTCCCACCTCCAAGTGCCACACAGCCCTGTCATCCTTTCCTTGCCTACTCTTAGCATTTGTTAGCATTGACAGCTGTCTTGTAAGGATGCAGGTCTTTGGGGGGAACAAGCATAGAGCATGTCCCTGCCTCAGTGGCTCAGTTGTGCCAGCTGGACTCCAAGAGTTTACCCCCATGCCAGCCTTGGCTGAGCACCTCCAGCCATCCTGCTGGAAGTCACCCAGGGGCCCATGGAGGGGACGCCTTCCCACAGAGGGAACCCATGGCAAACCTCCCAGGGACTGCAGCAGGACCAAGAGGAGCTGAGAGTGCAAGATCAGATTAAAGCTCTGCCTCAGTTGACCAACCCAAGGCACTGGGCATCAGTTCATGCAGAATTTGTGTTGTTGAGATGACATTTGCATGCTACCCATTGATCAGCCCACTCTGGAGATCTGCCACCATCCTCCCTGTCATGAAATGAGACCTTAATTCTCTGCAGTTTTTGATCCTTAGATTTAATGTTTTTTTCTTTTACAATAAGTAAACAATTCTCATACATTTCAGCTATAAATGTCTCCATAAAGTAGGGCACCCATTAAAATGATTTGTTGTATGTGATTTTTTCAGAGCAAAGGCACTGGTGGAAACTCACAAAGTCCCAATGCTTGAAGCTGTCAAGGCAATTACCCCTGAAATCCCATCCAGCTCAGCCCTTGCATAGACAGAACAGTAGCTCTCTTTCTCTGACTTGGCTTAAAAAATTCCTGTGGCTACCGATGGAGTCAGCAGAATGAAAGCCAGGCCATGGTGTGTCTGGGTGGTGAACATCTCCCAGACTGCTCTACAGCTGTGGGCATCAGTCTCTATGGCTTCATACAGCCCCAGCCCCCTGAACCACAGGATTCCCCACAGCCACCAGGCACAGAGCCACTTCTGGCTCTCTGAAGTCCTCTCTGTCTGCCTGCATGTTTCTTGTCTCCATGTAATGCTGGAGGCTGGACTGGTTATCAGGAGAGGACATCACTACACCCTGAGGTGGATGGATAAGGGCTGCCTGCCAGGGGATGGGAGTCAGAGGGAATTATCCTCACACTAGGATGTCTCTGTTCCAGGGGGAGGGATACCCATCTTTTCAGGAAGTATCTCAAGAGCTTATCCAGCTGGCAAATCCAGGATAAGTGAGAAATTCCAAGTAGCAATGCTCTGTTTGAACTGCTTGGGACAGGCATGGAAATGTGACATCAAAAAGGGCGGCTAAATGTCTTGACACTCCAGACCATACCTTGAAGCTTGGCTGGGGGGATGCAGGAGAAGGAGCATCTCTGCAGGTAGGTGGTCCCCACAGGGCAGGAGAACTCGGCATGGTACACGTGGGACTGGTCAGGGACATGGCAGTCAACAGGGTCACAAGTCACAGATCTGTCCCACTCTCCCGAACTGCACGTCAGCACCACCTCCTGCTGCAGAAAAAGCAGAGCTCCATCAGACTCCTGAAAAGAGCTTTGATCTACAGCTGTGCCACCACAGCAGAAAGGTCCAACCCAGGTTTCAGGACAAGGAGAGCTCTCCAACATCTTTCCTCTCCCACTGTGCCCTTTCTCCCCGCTCTGGACAATGAATCACAAAGCCCTGATTTGTTCACAGGGAGATGTGTGGGGTGTGAGAGCAGCAAATGTGCCTTGGGGTAACAATCCAGCCACTGTGCATGCTACATTGTCTGGGCAGTACCTGTCCCCATTAGGGAAAAAAGGAAAGTCCCTTCAAGATTCACTGAAACCTCTCGAGCTCAGCTATTTCCAGCTGTATGTGCTGCAATTTCCTCCCCTAAAAGATCAAGTCTTACTTCAACTGTTGTCAGAGAGCTCTTCTATTGATCGTTTTTCCCTAAATGTACCAATTCCCTCACACCTCAGCCCACAGATCCCAATGAAATCATACAACCTCATTTACAAATCCTAATTATACAGCCCTTCTTACTCAGAACTGCCCAAGATCAAAAACCACCATGGTCCCACCACTAAATATGGTCAACACGTGCTACAGACTTCATCAAAATTGAGTGGTGGATGATGGTTTGCTATGAGCAACCTGGTTCAGTGGAAAGCGTTCCTCAACACAACAGGGGGGGTTGGACTAAGTGATTTGTTAAAGGTCCCTTCCAACCCCAACTGTTCTTTGATTTCCATTCCCAAACTGCTAAGCCCAGCCCAGCAGCCCTCAGCCAGGGGCTGCAGACCAGACCAATGTTCCTGATGACCCTTCATGGCTGGGTACAGTCACACTGCTGGTGCAGCTGAACACATGACCTATCATCTCAACCACGTTTTGATTGAACCTGGATGTGGTGGCTCTGAAGGACATCACTAAATTTGATTCTGGCACTCCCAAGTGTGCAGCAGGATCAAAGTGTAGCTGAACTAGCTGGAGAGGAGCTCAGGAGAAGAGCTGTGTGCATTTTCCTCAATAGGGTTACAAGCCAGACATCACTGTAATACCACTGGAGGGCTCAGGGCAAGGCCCTTGCAAGCTGCCCTCTGCTGTGACAGCCACTTGGTAAAACTCTGTTCAGAAGTTTCCCATCTCACTGCCAAACACAGGAAAACTGTCACCCCAGGCAGATTCATTTTGTGCGGTTTCATTTTGGAGAATGGGAACATTTTGTTTTCCCTGGGCAGGCCTTGGCCCACAGACCCAGTGGCCATGTAATTAATAACCTCCCAGTGACGAACAGTGCATCTCCAGCTGCCCTATTGCAGGACACTTCCCAGTGTCCACCTCTCCTCTGGCCAACACTGCAGCACGGGGAACCTGCCTGCCAGGTGTCACAAGCAGATCTCCAAGGAGAGGAAATGTCACCCTCCTGACACGGCCCAGCTCACTTTTGTCTGTCTGCCCCAAGCAAGTTCATGCCCTCACTCAGTCTGGCATGTAGACCAGCTCAGCCCCAGAGACTCCTGTTCCCCCCTCCAGAAACAGCCCAAGGACAGGACGCTGTGTGCCTACACCCCTGCCAAGGTGACTGCCTGGACCAAGGCAGTTCAGTTCCCAAAGACACATCATCCCTGGTCTCCTCAGTCAGTAGCTAAGAGCTGTGCTGGCTCCTGGCTTTTATGAGGTAACCCCCAACCCTCTGGAAAGTGGGACAAACTCTTTCACGGTGACCTCTGTGCCATTATTGCAACACAACACAAAGGAAGAAAAGCTCTCCATGCTCTCAGCTGCCTCTAAATATAGTTGCTCTGCAATGACTTCATTTTTTCCTGAGCCACTAACTTCAGCTTTAAGAGAGAAAACATCCCAGGGATGTTTAACCCTCCAAGCAATGCCCATCTGGAGAGCAGAAATATCTACCTCTCCTTCTGCTGGAGTGCATCACCTTGACTTAGGACATGCCCCGCAGCACCTTTCAGCCTGGCAGAGCTGTGTTCTGCAGACAACACTGGACTGGGAGAGCTAGGACTGCAGCAAGGATCTCCAGAGCAGAAACACCAACCGTGAGCACAGGGGTCCAGCACTGGAGCTTCATTGAGCTGGGATGTGTTGGGAAAGCAGCAAAAAGGTTGGGGCTGGAGGAATGAAGTGGTCTGTGCTCTCTCCAACCACCTCAGGGTGGTTAAATCTTTTTTACCTAGATCTTGGTCCCATGGGCCACCCTGAGGCCCACTCACCTGCATGGAGCCCAGCCTCTTCCCACCACTGGAGTGGAGGATGAAGCCCTTTTCACAGGAGACAGCACACGTCATGTGCCTTGGGCCATCCGAGCTACAGTTGAGGGTGGCAGCGTGAGCAAGCAGTGGCTGCGTGCAGGTTCCCGATCCCACGCAGGCACCGTGGGCACAGCTGCGGAGGAGAACAGGGAAGGGATCAACCAGTGGGTCCCAGGACTACTTCAGCAAGGAAGGGCTCTCTCCAGGTGGCACTTGCGTGGAGTCAGTGCTCAGCAGGTCACAGATGCCTAGAGATGCACACCTATCCCTCGCTGCTCCAGCTTCTTCCAGGCTCGGAGTCCCCCAACAATGATGGCAGAGACTTCATCCCAACCCCAACCCACAGCTTCCCACCAACCACCACCATGTTCTTTCAAGCTGATGAAAGGAGGCACAGCTCAGCAATATTCTAAAATTTGTGCTGCCTGCACACAGGCACAGAGTGTGCACACAGGCCAGCACCAAAGGAGGGGCTCGTTGCAGGTAGGCCAAGAGAACAAAAGGAGGGAGGTGACAAGGAGAGGGGAGGCAGAAGGAATACCTCTGTTTAACTTTAGAATCAGGTATGTCAAACTCTGTATGGGACACTGGAGAATCCACAGATAATTTTTCAACTGCAAGGAAAGCTAAGAGAAAACCTCTGCAAATATTATGGAATCATCCATGAGATGTTCTTCAGATCCTATGCAGTCCCCTTTCACATCCATACAGCTACACCACAGCCTGTGGTGGAAAGGAGAAGCTGGATATGCAACTGGCTCCCCAGCCCCACTCCTGTCACCCTCCTCCTCTGCTCTGATGGTCTTTAGCACCTTTCCTCTTCCCACAGGCCAACACAGCACCCCAGGCCTGTGCACGCTGATGCCAGGTTCTTTGGGATGAAGACCATCTCAACACACACCTGTCCAGCTCTACAGCCTCAGCTGTGGCCACCAAGGTGAGATGTAGCTAAAGGGAGGAATAACCTTCCCCTCAGCACCGCTGCATTTACAAGAGGTCCCAGGAAAGTTTGAAATGCATCACCCATTCCTTGGTTTGCAATGCATCACCCACGCTGCTTCCTCACTTCAGCAGCTTCCCACTGAGGAGCAGACACTAGGTACTGACTATTTAAGCATCACAATTCCATAATGAGAACAAGTGTGGGTCAAAGGGTTATGATCTCCATCAGTGAAATACAGCCAGTCGATTAATTACCTGGGATGGAATTAGGAAAAGACATAGGGCAATACAACAGCTCCCACGCCCTGGTTATCCATCAGTCTGGCTTTATCTGCTACCAAGTGATATGGGTGCAGCACCTGACCTCAGCCAGCCCTCCTCAGCCAGGGACAGAGCTGCAGCTCCAGGCAATAACTGGGGAGAGAAGGGAGGGAGCTGTACCTGAATGCCTCGCTCTCCTCTGCTCCCTGCTTGGCACAGGGCTGCTGCTGTTTTCAGGCACTGCCTTTCTCCCAGCGAGGCAGAGGCCTCTGCCTCCAGCCTTTACTCAACATTTCCAGCCAAGGATGCACAGAGCTAGAAATACCACAAAAGACATGCACACAAAAAACAAAAAAACAACAAACCCCAAAAAAACCCAAATTGGTGCCGACACAGACGTTAAGGGAACGCAATGTGCTGTTGACTCTGGACAAGTCCACCGAGCCAAAGACATGGTGGAAACCTGCAGGCCACAGCCCTGAAAGAGCCGGTGGGCACAGGAGGGGACCACAAAGGAGAACAAGAAGAAAGGGGCTGTTTTTTCAATGCAGACCTGTTTATGAAGTGAGAAATGGTTTCAGGGCAGCTGCTGCAAATTCTTTCACTAGCTTATATTTCCATTTGCTTCCTTTTTAAAGAATTTGTTTTATGAGTGCAGCATTTGTCAGGTCATTAGCTTCTGAGGGCATCTGTTACCAATTGTAGCCCTCTCCCCTCCCCTCCCGCAGTCACCTTCTCTGGGCAGTTGCTCTGCTCCCTGCCTGTGCCCCTGGCTCATACTTGCTCCCGTCCCCAGTGATGGAACCACTGTCCTAAACTTCCTTGTGTGTTTGCCTCTGGACACACATGTCCTCTTTCCAGCCTTGCTTCTCCATTCCATCTCCTTCCTCACCAGTCACGGGTACAACATGGAGATGCACCTTTCCACTAGACCAGGTTGCTCCAAGCCCCCTCCAAACTGGCCTGGAACACTTAAAGGAAGGGGGCAGCCACAGTTTCTCTGGGCAGCCAGCGCCAGGGCCTCCCCTCTCTCACAGCTGATGGTCAGGGCATTGAGTTTTGGAGCATGTGCCCATCACAGCACCGGTTTGAGGGTGTGCCCTGGCACCTTCCAGATGCATCCAGGCCAAGTGCTTGGCTGGAGCAGCTCTGCTGGTGCTGATGGAAAGACAGCACGTTGTCTGGGGCAGCCTTGGCAGCTGGGACAATGCTGTTATTAAATAAAAATTAAATGAAGCGCTAATCCTTTTGAGCACCATCAGGGACGTTTTGGTTTTCCACCAGCTCGGAAATGTAACCAGCAATGTGGTAGAAAGTAGATCAAGATATCAGAAAGTTTCTTAAGGATTATAAATACAGAATGTTATATAGGGTAGTTATGCATAAGAGATTGATAACTACAGGTCATAACAACAAAATATTTTCATGTACATCACATATATATACTCATGCACATGTTCCGTATGTGGATGTAGATATGTTCTAAAAATAATAGAAAAGTTTGGGTTAGAATAATTACCTTTCTCTTTGCCCCCAGAGATGACTAACTTAGCATTGTTTTCTCTGTGTTTAACAACACACTTAAACCTACAAATACCCACTAGATTTTATTTTGGAAATTATCTGAGCCTGATCAGCTGAACTTCTGAGAAGCTGTGCTCATCCTACACCTTGCTTTGAAGTCTGGTGCTGCTATTCCAGACCTGAAAAGGAGCTCACATCACTGAAAGTTGTCTGATTTTCTCAAATATATCAATAATCTTAAAAAAAAAAAAACACCAACCCTATCAACAAACATTGCCTTGATTGCTTCCTTTATCAGCATCATCACTGCTATCACTGCTCTACTTGGGGCCAGGACACTTTTGAGCCTGATGGTGAACAAGTGCAGGTCAAAAAAGAAAAAAGCCCTGTGACCTGGCCCCATCATGATCCACATGCTATGCCAGGGCTGGGGTAAAGTGATGGAATAAATCACAGCTCCCATGCCCTGGAACACCCAAACAAAGGCTGGACAAGGCAATGGTGCAGTTTGCCCAGTTCTGATCTCAGCATGAAGGAGCTCTTTCTGCTTTTCATGATAAATGAAATTCCTGTATCACAGCTGCAAACTCCTGACTTCTGCCCATTTCTGATTCAGGCCATATAAGATGTGGGACAAGCCAATATTTTTTTACTTTTTTTTCTGCATGAGACATCAAAAAAAATTTTCCACTTTTATCCCAGCATCTTTTGAAGCTCAAACTAATGATTTGTCAACAACATTTTTACAAAATACCAAGGTTTTTCTCCTAACTTATTTCATGTCAGCACAAGCCTGCACGATGCTCTGGGCTTACCAAGTCCCATAACTTATACATCAAAGAAAGTTTCAGGTCTGGAAATCTGTGAAATTCTGCCTAGTGATGGCCCTAAATGCTCCAGAACGGTAAGAGCTTTGTTCTGAAATGGGAACAATTCTATAAACTAGAGCAAAACTTTTCCTTTGGGATCCTTCATCCTTCTAGAATAAAAGCAGGCAGCCACTACCAGCAATAGAGCATGTGAAGCCAGTGGTGGCAAAGCTAGTACGGTAACACTACTTTGTTGTGACAAATCCCAAATTCCGAAAAGCTGAAATTTCATGTTTTACAGCAACTACTTAATGCAACACAGAAAATACTGATGGATTTACCCACATCCAACTAGCCAAGTCAAAAGCAGTGCAGCCGTCTGAGTATAATAAATCATCTATACATTGCTTTGGTGTCTACTCAGGCTTTCAACCCCATGACTGCTGCTGAAACATCCCTTATCATCAAGCTCCAGCTCTTAACAGCGGAAACTTGTAAGTTCTTCTCATGGTGTGAATTTTTGGGAGAGGGAGTTATAGGAGATGTTGACAGAAAAGTAAAGGCTTTGGCCAAATCTCCTGAAGTTAAAAGTCATCACTGCACATACTCTGGTGGAGTCTGGATTGTAACACTCAACATCAGTGAGATAAAAGGTGTTTACCCCAATGCGGTCTAGCAGAAGAGAATAGCTAGGAAATGAGAAAAGGTGTTTTGGAAATACTTGGGAATGTCTCCCTTCAGGCAAGGTGAAAGGTCCCACTTTTCCAGTAAATCTGATGGCAACCATCCTTGTGGCAGCAGGCTGCGTGTACAGACCCAACGGTGGTGATGCTGCCTGATTACGATCTGCACTGAGGTTGCCATCTCAAGAAAAGGTGTTTGCCTCTGTACGTGACTCCAAAAGAAACTTGGCAAAAGTAACATCCCTGTGAGTCATCTGCTGTCATCCGCCTCAGAGACAGAGAGAGGACACCAGCAAGACATCAAATGACCTGCTGGCCCCTCCACAGCCATAGTAGAAAAGGGAAAAAAAGAAGCAAGAGCACATAATGTATTTCCAGACAGTTCCTTTCCATGTTTTTTTGTTGCTGTTCGCTACACCAAAATAGTTGCATAGAGGCACAGAAAATGAGGTTGAATGGGATGTCAGGTTTGGCGTAGTCACCTTCCCAACCTCAGCCAGGACAGACTGTACCCAAAGAACATCTTTATCCACATCCGATCTCCACAGGACCATGCTCCACCTCATTTTCTCATCTTGTCCAGAGGAATTAATTTCTGAGTCACATCCATCACCATGAAAGACATAAAAATAGCAGAGGGATTTCAAAAGGGAGCTGGAAGCAGAAGCCATAGCTGGGCTGCAAGACTTATGCTGTAAGATTTAAGGAGGAAAAAGTATTTATCATGACAGACAGGAGATAGTGAGGGGATCTGACGTCTCTGTACAGACACATAGACACAGAAAAGTTGTCTGCTGGCAGGAGGCATTCAGACCTTTCTGACAAGGATGGAGCAAAAGCAACAACTTTCATCTTGAAATCAGAGGCACCTTCTCAGCAGAGAGGGTTACTGGATATGAGAATAGCTCAGCAGGGGTGATGGTGTACTCATCACCTCCTGCAGCTTGTGAAGGGAGATAAGAGAACCTTCTGAAGGATGCATTGAATCCAGTCCCTGTGAAAAATCCCTGTGCCTATGTACGACATCAGGAAGGGCAGGGCAGAATGGGGAGACTGGCTGCAGCAGAAAACCAAGGGCTCTGCTGGCAAACCTGGGGTCTCCCAGCGATTGCTTCCTTCCTCACTGGACATGGGAACTCAACTGGTCTGTGCTGTAACTCACATTCCCTCCATGTATCTGGGGCCAGCTCTGCTTGGAACAACACATCAGACCCTCTCCACGAGGTGACACCAAGCACCCTGTTTGAAAGTTGTTCAGTTACTGTGTTTGACTCAAGATCAAATTGGTGAAAAACCTGTGCTGGGAGATATTTTTTTCCCTGGCTACTCTCAGGGAAAGGCAGAAGACATCTTGAGCGTTCCCAAAAAAGCCCACATATAGAGCACTAATCTCAAGAGGCTTATTAGACTGCAGAGAACAAATGGGATGGGGCAGTCCATGAAATGGTGTCTGGCCCTCCAAGGGTTACCTGTGACACCTTCCAGCTGGACATTAATTTGAATTTAGTTTAAATTGAAATTGATAACATATTGTACAGAACAGTCTTGGCCACCATTGTCCATCACCCAGTCAGGGACCCACAAGAGAAGTGCCAGAGGTCAACAGGCTTTGATGCTGGAGGAGAAGCAGCTCTAGAGGTCTCAAAGGCAGAGGTGAGTCCATTCCCCAGGAAATGTGGTCATCAGGACGCTGGAAACACAAATGTTTAGGCTGGAGAAGCCCTGTAAAATTAAATCCAGCCATTAATCCAGCAGTGCCAAGGCCACCACTAACCCATGTCCCCCAGTGCCATGTTTATGTGTTTTAAATCCCTCCAGAGACAGGGACTCCATCGACAGGGCACCCTAAGCCAGAGGCAAGGAATCTGGATTTTACAGTCCCTCCCAACCCAAACTATTCTACATTTCAGTGAAATAAGACACCAGCATGTCTACCAGGGTGCCCATAAATCTTCATGCCATCACACATGCAGCCCATAACTTGACCCTGCATAAATTTGGTACCTGGAAGAAAGAAAACAAACCAAACAAAACCTGTTTGGGAAACAGCCCTCTTCGCTGAATATAGTTTATAAATTGAAAATATGTAAACAATTCCCTCCTCCATCTAATTTTCTCTCCCTCACTTCCATTTTCCATACTAAAGGAATCCAAACCCAACTCCCCTTGATGCCTTACACCTACATTTGCACTTTTGGGGAAGCAGAGGAGAGCTTGCACACAGGAAATACAAACTCAAAGCAGATCACCTTTTGTAGCACCTTTCCTGTGAACCCACCCAGGCATTTCCCAGCATATGTGAACATAAAACACACTGAAAATAAAAGCAAGCTAAAAATACACATAACAGAGGAAATGAAAAATGTTCCTCTGGTTCAGTGTATAGCCTATACCAAGTTAAACAGGAGGGACTGTGGCTCAGTTTAAAAATGCAAAGAAAAGGATGAAAACCAGAAGCTTTGGGTCTCCTGGGTGGAAAAGTGTTAAAAGCCTGATTTCTGCTTGACCTCATAAGGCTGTGATTGGGAGCAGAATGCACAGACAAACCCTGATCTGCTGGTGATGGCAGTGAAGACACTGCACTGCTTTGGTCTGCAAGTGCTCTGCCAACCTTCAGCACCACGAGTGGGTCCAAAAGGTGACACTTTCTTCAAAACAAGTATGTGCTTTTCTAGAGGCAAACACCTGTTGCACCCTGACCTGGAGAAAGCTGCATTTCATCAGCATAAACATGATCTTTATGTTTTCCCCAGCCTGCAAAGCACTGCAAGATCCTTCAAGATGAAAGATGCTACAGAAATACCAACCTGTCATATATTTATTATTTTGGCAATGAGCATTTCTAGGCTGAAGGCAGGAAATCTCATTTCTTTGTTGCTTTTGTTACTGTCCTTTCTCAGGTTATTTTAGGAAAGCCCTCACACGCACGTAGTGTGTACATGAGGCTGGCTGCGTGCAAACGGTCAGTTCAGCTCTCTGCAGGAAGAACATGGATGTTCTGTGGTCTTTCACAGTCAAATGCCTATCAGCCTATGAAGATTTTCTATTCCTGGACTTTTATAGGGGATTTCCCCCCTCTGCCCACCGCCAGAACCCACCTACCTTATATGAAATGAATTGTTAACCTTTCAAAATACTACAATGCATTACTTTTGGAGAGAGAACAGATTTAAAAAATATAATGAAGGGGGCATACTTGAATGTTTCCTGACTTAACAGAGGAAGATCCTTTATTATTAGTGTGGCTACTCAAGGCTGTAAGCCTAACCTCCCCACTCTGAATATTCAAGACTTTCATTCTGAAGATCAATACTCTGAATAGAATTTTCTACTCTGAAAACCTTGGGAATCTGGTTTACTTTGAGTATTTGCTAAGGGCACATACATAACCTGCAATTAAGCATATTGCTGCGAAGTCAAGGCCATGGGGAGCCTAGGGGAGGGCAACAAGAGGAAGAGGAGACACGAGGATCCTGCTGTGCCCCTGGAAGAGGGACACAGCTTGGTGTGCCTTGGCAATACAGGAACTGGCTTGTGCTTCAGCTATAATGTGACTTTTATGAGGAAAACATCTATTTTCCTCTCTATTTTCCCCTACATGGGCATCTCCTCGTCCCCAGTCAATGCTCAGCTGTGTCCACTGAGTCTTTCCTTCCTTGCAGTCACTTCTCAGGGGAAGGGGGAAGCTCTCAAGCAACGAGAATGCAAGATTATTTTAAGGGATGAGAAAATGTGATTGAAAAACCACATCAGTTGGTCAGGGTCTTAGAAGCATGTGGGTACATTGCTGTAACAGCTACCAGGAGGAAACACGCTGCATTTCAGGTGAACACTGATCTTTTAATGTAAGGTTGAGAATAACATTTATATACTGACTCACTAAGATTTATGTTTCTGTATAAATCACACATGCACTTAAAAAAAAAAAAAAGAAGTAAAAAGCAACTTCAGGATATTCATGGCTTCCAGAATTCTACATAAATCAATTGCACCACAATCCCACAGGCTTTAAGACAAACACACACACACACACACACACACACACACACACTCATTTGTTATCAGGGATGTTCACCCATCCAGGCCATCAACAGAAGGAACATGACAAGAACAGCAGTGAGGTGACCCTAGATAAAGCCCTTCTGTGCTTAAGAACCCCAAAGCTCCAGCAAAGCTCAACTCAAAAATCAGTATTCCCAGTGGTGTGGTTTGAGTAACTGGCTGAACTGGAGCCCTGGATCAGCACATGTGTGTAGCTTCAGGGAGCCTGGGATCTGAAAGCAAAGCCAGACTTGGCAGATTTAAAGTGCTGAGGCCTCTGTTGGCATTATCACCAGGTTTAGCAGGGCGGTGTGAGACTCTGTGAGGGGCCTGGATGGACCAGGAGTGAGAGCAGAGAGGATGAGGAGAGCTCCATCCCCACCTTGTGCAGCATGGGGAAGACCGGAATGGATGGAGGTGGAGCTTGTAAAGAAAGTGCTGAAGAAGCTTCAGCTTTAGCAAAAACTCCCAGTGATAACTTCTCAGCCCTGTTCAAACTTCTCTTGGTTTTCCCACCAGGAATCAGTCCTTTAGCACAGTTTTCTACAGATGCAGAGGCCATGCACAAAGTCTGGTTTCTGCCTTCCTGTTCCCTCCAGCAAGATAAGCAAATCAAGACTCAACACAGCAGATCTTCCAACAACACCTCAAAAGCCATCTGAGGACAGTCACAAAACACTCAATGAGAAGATAAAAACTCCAGAATTCAAACACAAATTCCCAGAGGAGAGCAGCAACCCTGAGTGGCCACTGGGACGTGCCCTGAGGAGACCATCCCTACCTGTAGCAGTGATGGCCACATCCCTCCTGGTGCTGCAGGAGGCAGGTGGTGAGGGGCTCAGAGGAGCCAGGCTGAGCCAAGGCCCGCAGGGCCACGGCTGCAATGCCCACACGTGGAGAGGAGAAGTTGAAAAGCACCGAAGCAGCCTGGGGGAGTGGGTCCTCCTGGCTATGGGTCACATTGATGGTGAGGGGGTTGTGCTGGCACGACAGCTCGTACGTCCCTGCGAGACAAGGCAAAGAAAGAAGTGACTCGTCCAGCTGCAGGGATTTGCTTTTGGTTTACACCTGCTCCCCCCAGACCAACAGACCAGCTTGGAAGGCAGAAGATCCTGCAAGGGGGGGGACAGGGGACAGCAGTGAGAGGTCACAGCTGTGGTGGTGGCTCCAGGTGTCCCCGTTGGTGTCACACCCAGAGGTACTCACCCAAAGAGCGGTTCTGTCCGTCTGTGTCAGTCAACTGCACGGCAACCACCGGCTTGGGCTGCTGGCTTGGGACGGTGCCAGAGGAGGCCAGGAAGAGCAGGAGAGAGGTGGGCACTGCAGGCCTCTCAAAGCAAACCTAGGAAAGAGGGGAGGAGACACTCTGAGAGCAGGCACATCAAATACAGCTTCTCAGAGCCCATACAGGCAAGAGAGAGGAAGAGGGAGCAGTAGGACAGCAGGAGCAGGGATAAGGGGTCAGAGACCTCGCAGGGCTGCAAATGGCTGCAAAGGTGGGGAGGAGGAAGGAAGGGAGCCAAAACAGTCCTTTCCCTCTGAATTTCCCTTCTTCCTTTTACTAGCCTTCTCCTCACACATTCAGTCCCACCTTGACATAAATTTACAGCATCTTCACAGCATCCACATTTGCTACTCTTTAAATTGAGCAAGACCTGGATAACCTCTTTCTTGCTCCCCCTCCACCAGGCTCGGTAGGAGCTCTGCCTACACAGAGCTGGCCAGGCAGGTGAGACACCCAGGGAAAACAGCTACCAGCCTTGCCACCAAAATATTTCCAATAAAAAAAGCCCTCAAAAAAAGACAAAAAAACAAAACAAGCCCAAAGAATGTCCCCAGTAGCCACTGCAACAGCAAACTGTCCACCAGCCAACACGTGGAAAGATTCATGGGAAGAAGCCATGCCTGTTAGGAGAGCCAGCAACTTGCTACTTGTCTACAACCCTGAAGGCAGCTGGAAGTAGCTGGGAAACACATGGCATCAATCATGGCAGAGCAGATGTTCTTTGGAAGTAAGAAGACAGAAATGTTTTTCTCCCCCACCCCAGTACCCCCCTTTCCCCAGTGCTGAGATGTGTTTTGATCAAGATCCTCCCGATACAGTGTTTTTGTGGAATGCTGGCGTGGAGGAAGCTCAGAAATTTGAGGCAACGGCGTATTTGGAAAGAAGACAAGTCCTGGCTGGCCAGGCACAGCCCAAGGAGCAGACTGTGGGAATGGAGGGGACAAACAGGCAATCTGTGATGGCAGCATAGCCCCAGGGTGGTTCATGCCACATCAGGCATTGTTCACACACAGGAACAGGAGAAAACCTTGGGCTTCAGCCCAGGGCTCCCACCCTGCAGGGAGGTGCTCATCAGCAAAAGCCCCATGAGCAAGGACCCACTGGTGTCTTCTTGCTCCCTTCACCAGGGCTTGCTTGCTTACAGGGCTGCCCTGGCTGCAAGGAGTGGACCAGAGGGCTCCAATGTTTTTATTTGGTATATCCCCACTGTCTCCCCCAGTGAGATAAATGGGGGGAAAAGGAAAAGAAACAGGAAAGCAAGAAGGGAGGAAAAGAAAGAGAGAAGTGCCAGCAGTGCTCACAGACAAGGAGCCCCCCAAGACAGAGCTACAGCTGTGAAGTCCCAGGGACCTGGAGGATTTTAACCCAGCCTCCAAGTGTGGCTCCTCAGGGGAGGAGAGGTAGCTGGAGAAGTCAGGTGAGGCTTTCCCTGGACTACACATCTTTGAGGTGAAGAGTTCAGTCTTTCCCTTCCTACATCTGCATGAGAGTGAAAGGCACTGGCCCCAAGTTAGGCCAATAGCAGCTGCCTTGATTAACATCCCAATCTTTTTCAATACATATTATGTGCTTGGCCACAGCAGGCTATCTTCTTAATTTTTCTCCCTCCCTCTCCCCACCTCTTATTTAATTTCCTGCATTACACATCCTGACTTGCTTACAAGTGATTTTGATGTCTTTCCTCATCAGGTGTATTAAAAACTGAGAACAAAGCATGGCTGGAGATCTGCAAATTGTAATGATTCTCATGTGCAGACAGACCCAAGGGGCATGGCAGATGCTGTGTGCAGTGGCACAGACACCCACACCTCTTGCCCCCAACCTAATTACAGCACGACAGTGAGCACAGTAAAACACTGGCACTGGTTTTCCAGAGCACTTGTGGATCCCTGGAAACACTCAAGATCTGATGGGGATCTCAGCCACCTGGTCTAGTGGAAGGTGTCTCTGCTCATGGCAGTGGGGTTTGAACTGGAGGGCATTTAACCTCCTTTCCAGCCCTAACCATTCCATGATCCTTTGACCCAGCAGCTCCTCTTGTTCATTGGTGCCACCTCTTCAGAAATGCCCTAAGAAGTTATTCCTACCATCTGATGAGTTTTGTGGTGCAGCTCTAACCCAGGAGACACAGGTGCAACAGCTTTAAAATGGCCCTGGGAGCTGGTGGACACCAAACACCCCATGCACATGGGTACACGTGTGCATCAACAGCACCATTCCTGTCTGGGCAGGCAGCTGTGCTCGGCAAATTGTCAACAAAAAGCCATCTTCCCTAACCCAATATGTTACCAATCAGGCCAACTCTTAAAAAAAAAAAAAAAAAAAAAAAAGAAAAAAAGGGCACATTTATTACTAGTCCATAAATAATTTTATGGGCGGAAAATAATAGCACTCCTAGAGAGAGCACAGAGAACCAGTAATGAAAGTCTTTAGTATAAACATCCATAGAGGAAGAGAGCTGACCACAAGCTCCAATAAAACTCTAACATGTTTTAACCCCTGCTGAGAAGTGGAAAGCAAGCTTTCATCTAGGTAAGGCCAAGGGGCAGGATTACTGCTTTCTCCTCAGCAAAGGAGGAAAGGAGGCACGTTTGTCATGGCCAGAGACTGAAGCCACAAAATGGGTTGTGAGCACACAGACAAGGAAGAGAGGGAAAATTAGAAGGTTAAAGGAAGTTGGTTTTGAGAGGCAGAGGACCTCAGAGCAGTACCCATGTTTGTTGACTGAGGTTTCATGATTCACTGAGTTGTCTGATCATCTGGGGAAAGAGGCCTTCTCTAGAGAACCTTGAGCAAAACAGGACGAGCTGCCCCTCAGAGTGCAGAGGGAGCAGCATGCCAGAGCCCGGCTTTCCAGCAACACGAGGCAGCAGCCACAAAACCTCTAAACTGTGCCTGTGGTCAGAACCCCAACGCTGTAAAAATCCCAGGGGCCTAACCCTCAGCCCTCCTCTGTCCCTCTCCTCTACCTGCTGGAACAGCGGGATTGGACCCTCCCAGGGGCAGCCCCCGAGCCCCTGTTGGGCTGCAGGACCAACATCCTGGGGCAGAGAAGTGCCACCTCTGGTCTGGAGCCATCAGAAGGACCTGCATGCCACAGCTGGTTGCTGTGGGCTTGGGGTGCTCAGCAGCACCCTGGGGTGCTCAGGACCCCTCAGGATGGCAGAGGATATCCAGCTGCCCTCTGCTGCTGGAACAAAGGCAACTAGGACTTTAAACACAGCCTGTGCCTACCCTTTGCGGGTGTTAAAGCACAGCTTGACTGCAGGGGAGAGTCAGGAGCAAGTTGTTTCTCAGCCTCGAGGCATTTCTGTGGTATTTTGGTTTCATGCACAGTCCTTCTCCTGGCAATCTGCCCCAGGATGGGTTTGCTGTTCACAGTGGGAATGGGGCAACTAGGACAGATTCAGACACAGGTATTTTGGGATTCACAAAGAGTGCAGCAGCATATGGAGTACTACATGAGTAGTTTTAAAGCTTGCTGTAGCTCCTACAGGACAGAAAAGGATGTGTTTTGTCACCAGAGCTGGGTAAAGACAAACAAATCCTTTGTGCCTGACCACACACCCTCACTTACCTTGAGCCAAACTCCCTCGTCGCCCAGAAGCATCTTCTCATTTGGGTCCTGAGCATTCTCTTGGCTGGGAGCACAGGGAAACCAAGCAGCCTGCAAAAGGTCCTTTGGCACCTCATGAAGGTGGGATTTACATACCTGAAAGGAGAGATTTATTTAAACCCCGAAGGCTGCAAGGAAAGGAGAGAAAAACAGCACCTACAAAATGTCAAGGAAGATTGAACAAGTGTTGAGAAGGACCCCAAGGTGGCTCTTAGGATGAAGACAGTTAGGATGTGGCTTCCTAAGTGACATCTCACTGCCCACACATGTGCACAGAAGACCTGTGCCATTTTGGAGCGCTGTAAATGTGTTGTTTAAGCATCTCATGGTGTCTGTGGGGCTGAGTAACAAACAATGAGCTGTGAGCTGGTAGGTGAGACCATGGCACCCTGATTTCGGCTGGGCTCACGAGATACAAAGGTGTGATTCATTTGCCTGAATAACACTCTTCTGTTCCATTCAATGCCCTGTGGCATCCCAGACATCTCCATGGGCCTGGCAGACAAAACCTGGGAGATACAGGTGTCATTGTGAAGGAACAGACACCTGAGCCCAAGGCACCTCATTAGACATGTGTATCTGGGCTATCTTTAATCATGCTCCAGGTCTCAAGAAGATCGTTCCTCATGTCAAATCAGTAGAAACACATGTGTAAAGGGCTAAATGTGATCTCTTTACATATTTCTTGCCTTTCTTCAGCTTGCTAGGAAAGAACATACACACCACGTTAACACCAATCAGGCAAAATCCCCTCCAGGCTCTGCTCCAAGGCCCATATGAAAGATGGGAATTCTCCCATTGATTTTTCCTTGGCTTCAGATCAGAGGGCTTGGGAGCAGTACAGATGCTGATGTGTGTGTGATTTCATTCTTTCAGGCCCTGACCTTATAAGGTATTAGACTGACAGGATTTTTTTTAAGCCAACAGTGGGACAAATCACATGCTCCATGTTGAGCATTTGGCTGGTGGGATAGGATGGTCACTGTTCAGTGAAATGCATGGCTGGGGGAGGTGCTCCCTGCCAGGATGAAGAACCTTTCCATGAACTGCAGTTCCTGAACTCAGGGACTGATGCAAGAGGAGTGTGAGAAATTCCCAGGTCTTCCACTCAGTCCCTGGTTGGGAAGATGATAATCAATGAATGCTTCCAGAGCTGATTTTGTTTGTGCCTTCCCCAGCACAGACTTTGTCTATTTTTTTTTTTTTTTTCCATGCCTTCACTCACCTTCACAACAGGCTCTCCAGTGACTATGGAAGCAGGGCAGGACTTTGCATCCTGTTGGGAGGCATAGGCTTTCACTGCCCACAGATCCACATATCCCTCAGGAGTGTGGGGACCACAGTCCAGCATGCTGCTTGTCTTCTCAAAGGGCTCACACACACCATCCCCATCGTGAACGTAGCACAGGCTTGGCTCCCCTGCAGGGAGAACAGGGATGAGCTGCTTACAAACCAGGCTCCAGGCACACACACCTCCTCTCATTATAAGAGGCTTGATGTCTCATTAGCCTGGGGTTTTTCCCACCACAAGATCTGTGGATCACTCCAGCTGCAAATCCAGCTTCTGCTGTGATGAGGTGCTTGGCCCTCTGCTCTAAGGAGCAGTGTGAATAATGTACAGTTTTGACTCCTGCCTCAAAAGGAGTCAATCCATTTGGACCTGTCTCAATCCAGTTGGACTCACCAACACAGTTGAAGCCTTTTTCCTTTTTACACTTCCTGGAACAACCATCTCCATCCAGCAAGTCCCCATCATCACACTCCTCCTCCAGGCTCCTAAGAGGGCAACAGCCAGATGTATTATTACCACGTTTGACTTAACACCCACCCCTGTGCTCCTGCCCAGTCATGAGTGAGGACCCCTTATCTAGGTTCTATTTCCACAGAAGCAGTTCAAAAGGAAGAACCACACATGGAATTAGATAGAGAAGGGAAAACACTTTGCCAGGGGATAAAAAGAGGTTGAAGTAACAGCATTCGAGAGCAGACATGATGGTACTGTGACTTTGCTGTAAAACCTGAGGCAAGAACTCTGGGAGAATGGAAAAAGTATAGAACTAAGCATCAGGAAGACCTGTTGCTGGAGAAAGCAAGTGTTGGAGAAGGCAGGAGATTCTGAAATGGGGCTGGAGTTTCAGTGGGAGCTGGAGAAGGAGGCAGGAGAAGGGGAGAGACAGAAGGTTCCTCTCCCTTTCCCTTTCCTTATCCTGCTAAGAAAACTGGTTTCAAATGAAAGTGATCCTGAGTATCCTGGAAGCTGAAGTCTGAAAAAGCTCAAATAAGGAAATCTGAAATAATTATCTCCCAGGCAGAGCAGGTGAAGAATTGGGCTCTCTCAGTGTAGAGGTGGTGCATCCCTCATTATTGGGGGTCTCTGAGCAGAGACTGGACAGCTCTGTAAAGACACCACACCATGTGGGACTGTGTTTGTTGCAGAAGCTACTCCTGCAGGGCCCTGAGCAAAATGTTATACTGCCCACTTCCAATGGCAGATCCTTTGGGCTGGACTCTGCCACAGTTCGCTGAGATGGGCCAGAATCCAAACCCTGAAGTCAAGAACAGAGGATGTTCAGGTTGGACCCCTCATGCAGACCATGCCTCTCAAAAAGACCATCTCCTATGTACATGGCATTTTACAAAACACAAGCTCTGCAGCTCAGTCTGCTGGAGGGATTTTGTGCAGCAGCTTCAGCCATGTACCCGTGCATGGAGGACCCACCTGCTGCTTCCCTTTGGGGCAGGATGACCTGACAGCTTAAAGAACCTCAGCTGAGAGCTTGAGGAGTTTTTCAACTTACGTGGCCACCTTCCCATCCCCACAGTAGGGTGTTCCGTGCACATGGACGAGCGGTGGGGACGCTTCTCCTGAGGTTGTCCCAGAGACCACCTGCACCTGGTACTGGTACACCTGCCCAGGAGTGACTTCCCTGCAGGGACAGAGAGAACTTGAGGGAGCAGCAACATCTGCAGCACTGAGATTTGCTCACCACAACTATAGACACCATGTGTATACATCCATGCAGTATCACAATCTGATGTGTCTTCACTCTCTGCCAGAGGCAGAGCCTGTGGGAAGAGAGTCTCTTTCAGGTCATGCTGCTTATTTCCCAAGGGTCTAAGCTGGGGAGAAGTGGAATTAGCTTGAGTAATCATTTTACTCATTGTATTGATGGGGGAAATGCAATTTTATGGGTTGTATTGATGGGGAAAATGTTTCTGGGTTTAATAAGCTCCTTCTAGTTAACCTGGGCTCAGGGACAAGGGTCGTGCTAGCATGGTGGGTCTGCCACACCCTTGCTCAATGGCACTGGATGCAGTAATTCCCAGAGCAGGGGGACAGGAGGAAAAACGAAACAGAAGCAGAACTATCTAGGGATTCAAAGGAAGAAGACACAAGGAGGTAATCAAACCCCACTCAGCCACCCCTTCAGCCCAAGACAGAGCAGCTGTGTGACTCACGTGTCGATGAACTGGCGATGAACCTGCAGAGGGGTGGCAGGGGACCCGTCTGCAAAGGGGGGGTCACGGAGCACCCGGTACTGGATCAGCCTGCAGGCAGAGCACAGGGAGCTGTGGGGCCTGGAGGTCAGCAGGGCTGTGTCTATCTCCATCCTCTCGTCAAAGGTGTAGATTTTAACTCCAGACATCTTTTTAGGGATATTGAGCTTCACAGTAAAGGGGACATCACAGAAGGTGTCCAGGGGGCCCAGGTGGATGGACTCCCCTTGCTCTGTCAGGATTTCAATGTCAGACAGTGCCTTGGGAGAGCCTGTGGACAGGTACGTGGTCCAGAGGGTGAGAGAGTCGGGGTAGACAGGGTGCAGGAAGCGCAGCTCCAGGATGCAGCCGTCCGGCTGGGGGCACGGCACTGTCATGTTCATGTCGTACAAGTGCAGCTCCGGGCTCCAGGCCTGCAGACTGGGCTCACAGGGCTGATCCACATCTGGAGGACCTGGGACAAGGAGGAAGCTGGTGAAAACCAGGGGACAGCTGGCTTCACAGGAGACCCGCAGGGGTGATCTTCCCTGTAGGTGCTTAAGCACCTCCAGGCTATAACTGCACACCTGTGTGGGTTTGCACCCACACGTCCTAGACCCGGTGGCACCTGCCCTAACATCCTGGAAAGCAATAATCCCCACTGGTATCCCAGCTCCTGGGTACTTGCACATATGCACAAGGCTCAGCAGACCTGGCGACTCACAGCCCCCTCAAATGGGAGCAGTGGTATCCACACTGCAGCTGGACACAGTGCAGAGATCTAGGGACAGCCCAGACACAACTGAGGAACCTGAAGCTTGCTCTGTAGCCTCACAGGTGCAGAAACTTTGCCAAGGGCACCTGAATGCTCCAAGCAGAGCAGAGACTGAAGCTTTGCACAAGCACATGCTGGGACAGGTCATAGCCAGGAAGGGACCAGGTCCAAAGCAGGGAAGCAGGTCTGGAAGGCTGTTTTTCCTGAAGATTTCCAGGACAGTACCCAGGCTAACCTCAGAGCCCCAGCTTGCCTCCCCTGATGGTGGATTAGCAGTCAGCAAGAGAAATGGAGTGCTGGCCTTTCACACCCAGAAGGAATCACTGGAATTTATCATTCTGTAGTAGAAATACCCTTGTCTTCATCAGCCACTGGAAGCATTCCTTAGAGCCCAGCACCAATTCAAAGCCTTCACCCATATAACACAAGTCTAAAAGTTCCTGAAACCCACAAATTCTCTTTTTTTACCAGAGCAAACAAGCACTTATGATAACTACAGACACACAGAACCATGTTCTCTGGCTCTGCATGGTTCAGCAGCAGCACATGCACCTCACACAGCTCCCAGGATCAGCTCCCCTGGTCTCCTGCCTCCTCTACCCTGCTCTTGGAGGAGCTGAGGCAGCAAGAAAAGCCCAACAGCTCCTATGGCAACTGTGTGACCCTGAAAGTCACCACTGTGCCCACAAGGTGGGTCTCTAAACCAACATCTGGGTCTCAGCACAAGAGAAGTGGTAATGCCCAGCTGCTGTTGGCCTGGCTAGGGAGGAATGGACTGTCCAGGGCTTGGCATAGACTCAGTGGGACTCAGCACAGAGCTCCTCTTGCTCTCTGTGGACAAGACTACATTAAAGTCTGTGAATGTCCCTGAGATTTTGAATGAGGTCCCAAGATCTGTATTTTAAGACTGATTTCAGTTAAATGCTTCTCCCTTTGGTCAGTATCTTTCAACAACACCTGTCTGAACAATGATTTGGGTTAATATTGGGGTGTCAGTCGGTTTGTCCAAAGCTGTTTGGCCATTACCAAGTTTTTCCTGGGTGCCAAGAAGTCCTTCCTGCACTACAGAACCCTTGCAAAGGGAAGACAACTGATTCTCTAAAAGAAAAAAAATTAAAAAATTCTTTTTCTTGTACCAGAAAGATTCTGTCTGGGGACTCACAGACAGGATAAAAAAGGAGACATTTACCTTCTGCTTCTTCTGGGGTCCAGTAGCCAGAGGAGTCGCAGACCCGAGGGGAAGAGGCCTCGTGCACGTACTGACGGAAGGTGCCATCCTCAGCACAGCTGTCACACAGCGTGTCCTGCTCCCTGCTGACAGAGCACACACCCTGGCATGTCTAAGGAGGACCAGTCAACTCCCCAGCCACATTTGTCCAGGTGGCACCAGACAGGAAGTTGGAGAAGCAGAGCTAAGGTCTCAGAATCTCCCTGGCTATATCATCCTGCTTGGAATCAGCTTCTTCAAAGACAGGGAAATATGAGCGCCCATGGGACAGGCTGGATTTAATTTCTCCTCCTCTCCATGCTCTCTGGGTAGTCTTGGATGAATACCTGTCCTGTCCACACCAGTCAGAGCTAACAGACCCCACACATCCCAGGGCAACACCTCTGGACTATAGTGGGTGCAATAAAGCGCTCTCTGCTAAACCCAGACTCAGGTTTTGGCTTTCAGCATTATTGTAATACAAACTAGCCACAATAATATCAATTGCCATGCTCTCCAGAAAAGATAAAGGCACTTTTCTATTATAAGGGCCAGCCTCAGCCACTTTGCTTGACCAGTTCTACTCAGGGATTCAGGATTGCCACAATGGATCAGCTCCTGAGACACTTATGAGTGACAGCTTCAGATGGTTCCAAAGGGCCTCTCTTCTAGACCCATGTTTTCCTGCTCCCAAATCACTTAATTCCCCAACAAAGCAATTTATGTGGATGACTCGAGGCTACCCAGCACTCAGAGCCTCTCCTGCCTGCGGGGTGACATGCATGTGCTCCTGTTACTCCTGAGCAAAAGGGCCATTGTAGAGAGCACCTGTTCTTTGAAAAGTCAGCAAACACTGACCCAAGAGTGCCCCAGCTGCCATCAAACAGCATTTTCCTTCTAATTATAAAAGACAGCTTTATGAAGCAGCTTCAAAACAAGTTCAAAAGTTCTTTATGTATGTGATTATGATCCCATAAGCAAAAAAAAAACTCCTAAAAATAAAGCCTCACCACCTAAAACGTGGTGGAAACTGAAATATATTAGTAAGAGGGGCTGCTGAATAGAGGCACTGGTGGTGTATTCAAGTCTTGGTAGCTCCCTTAGTGGGGAGAAGACAGACATCCACCCAACACTCATAGCAGTGCACTCCTCAACAGCCAAACAACTCTGGCTCCTTGGCATCATTTCTCTGGCTTGAAAAGTTTCCTGACTTACCCCCAGTTAGCTGCTCTGTGAGTCCACGACAGCGTTGGGAATGAAACCCAGCTCTTGTGGTTCGAGCTCCCTGCCTTAACCACAAGGCTGCATTTCCTCCTGGTAAATAGCTACTTTATACAATAAGCGCTAAATGAAGCTCATTTTTCATTCCCTGATTGCACTCTGGGGTTTTAGAGCTGGCTTTGCCTCCTTATGCTCTTTGGCTTCCCCTCCCGGCACCCCGTGAGCGGGAAGCTTGCAGGAGAGCCCATCTGCCAGGGGGCCATGGCAGCAGCCTGGCTCTTGTGCCTGAGGGCTCTGCTGGAGACGACCAGGATGGGAAGGGGACTGGGGGGTCCCTGGTCCCTTCCAGCAGGCTCCTGTGCAAGCCCAGGACCACGGCGAGCACAGCTGCCTCACCTCTCGTGGAGGACACCGCTGATGGGAGGCAGCCAGTAGATGCTGAGGGAGTCCTGAGTCTGCCCGGTGACCATGGGAGGGATCGGGATGGGCGCCGGCTTCCTGCTGTGTCCCCAGCGCTGGTACACCAGGTCCAGGTAGCAATGCATCCGGGCCACCTGGTTGGGGGTGAAGCTGTTGGTGCAGTCATCATCTGGGGGACAAGAGAGGCCGGACTGAGGGTCAGGGCACGGCAACATGCACCCTTTGCTCCTGGCTAAACTTTTTTCGGGGACTTCTAGGGAGGGCTGGGAGGCACCAGCGTGCGGTGGCTCTGCTGCCGGGGCTCTCTGGTGTCGTGTGTCCCCAAAGCCACAAGATGGCACTGCCTCAGCGGCTCCACGTCCCTGCACCTGCCCGGCACCGGCACCTGGGCAGTGCCACCGCCCGCACCGCACCGCACCGCACCGCACCGCACCGCAGCAGCGTCAGCCAGCGGCATGGAACTGCTCCTCCGGCTTCGGTCCTCCTCGACCGGCAGGAGAAACACCAGCCCCCTGCGGCATGCCTTTGGGAACCAAGCCAAAAGGGTTCAGGAGGCTAATGATTAACAATAATGATAAAAATTGCTTCAGGACTGGAGAACAAAAGCACACACACAGACAAGAGCAGCCTTGGTGCATGTCCAGCGACCCACTGGCAGGAAGAGAGGGATGGATATATAGCCTGAGGGAAGAAAGTTGTTAAGCAGATACTGCAAGCACTGCCTGACACATCCCAATACAGCAGGAGGGTCCTTGTTGGTTAGGGAGTGAGGTAAGGCACTACTGATGGAGGTAGAAGGGAGGGGAACCCTAGTTTTAAGGAAGGTGACCCCTTGTGACTCCCAACAAGGATTACTCGTTACCTGTGTAACTCATGTAGTTGTTGAAGGGTGTTCCTGTGAAATGTGTCTGGCCACAGGTGTCATTGGTAGGGTCTGGATCCCGACAGAGTTTACTCTTTGGGGTGGGGGCGGTGTCAGCACAGAGGTCTCCTGTCTCCATGGATGGAGTGGTCTCCCTGCAGGGATCGTCACAAGATTCCCGCTCGCTCACTCCCTTAAAGACGTGGTAGAGCCCCAGGACATGCCCCACTTCGTGGATCATGGTGTTGGTGTGGCCAGGCATGCCGTAGTAAGCAGGGTTGAGGACAACTCCACCTGGAATTGCAAGTACAGAGAGCATCATTGCAAGAAAGGGACAGTGGACATCTGTCATAACTCACATGTGAGAGGTAAAACTCCTCTCATTGTGCTTCCAGGCCACAGACAGAGACCCAAAGATGGACATATTCAGCCTCTTATAGGATAGGAAGAGGCTCCTTTGCCCTCTTGGGTTGGAACAGGGTGGGTGGTTTTTCTTCCCCTCCTACCACTCTATCCCCCTCTCAACATCTTCAATCATTTCAGCCACTGCTGCCCTCTGCATCTTTTTGCACAGTTGTAATTCAGTGTCTGCTTTGGATCACACAGCTCCAAAGCAGGCTTGGAGCCAGAGCACCAAATCGAGCCATGCTGTGCCTTTACAGGGATCATATTTGAAGTAGAGGACAGAAGTCCTTCCCTGGCCTAGACAGGTGTCTAAGGCAGGCCAGCTCCCGTGGCAGGTAAGGACAATGAGGTGCTGAGCAATGTCCCAACAGACTCAGCTGTGCCAACTAGAAGCCAGCTTCAGCACAAATCCACATGGAGATTCAGGTGCACTACGTCCTGCCCCTGCAGAGAAATCACCCATGACCTATCGCTTCAACCTCCAAACCAGACTCTGTGGGGTAAACTAAAAGTCTCATGAGGCATTGTTGAAATCCACTAAGCTTCTACCACAAACTTGACCCAAATTCAGTGTATTTTAGAGTGGGATTTCCCAAGACACAGCTTCTGAAGATCTCTTCCTCCCCTTCAGAGGGGTCTGCATGTAAGCAAGGGGCAAATGAACTCAACAAGATCCTCACAAACCATCACAAAACTACTCCTCTTCACTGGGGTACCCCAGCCTCTGACTCAAGGGGACACAGAGGGGCAGTTTGTCTCCAAGCCAGTTTGGTGCAGGTTCAGCTGTCAAAGATGTTGGAGCATGAGCACACATAAGTCCCCCAGAAACTGCCCCAGAGCTGCCACCTCATACTGAGAGCAGCAGCACGGAGCTGGACAGGACCCATGATCATCCTACCCTAAACTGAACCGTGGCTGTAGGGCAAGTGGTTTTTCCTTTCCTGTGAGCCCATCTGTGATGAGAAGAACAAGGATCAAGGATACTGACAAAAGCCAGGTGGAACAGAGCCTTCCCTTTGCTCACTGCCAGCATCTCCAGCTCCTGACCTGGGGTGCACACTCTGTGCTGATGGCTCTGCACCACATCTGCTAGGAAACTGTCCACAGAAGGTGCTCAAGAACAAAAAAATTTGCTTCACTGGCCTCCTTTCATTCGCCTCCTTTATTTTGTCCAGACTAAAATTTCTTTGGAATCTCTTCATTTTTCTCCCTGTTTTGAGTTTTTTTCACTGGCCATTTCCCCCCTTTTTCTCTTCTCATTTTCACGCTCTATCCACTTTTCCATGCTGCCTTACAGTGGAGGAGCAAGGGCTGGGAAGTATCAACAAGACAGGGGTGCTAAAAGCAGAACCCAGCATGTGCCCAGGCTGACTTCAGGCAACCCCTCCATGTCTTGGGAGGCTGTTTTTACACAACTACTTTTTACCCAGACAGCTTGGATGGCAGTGTGGTGAATAGTTGGCTCCAGCACAGCTTGCTCCCTCCTTTGCAGGGCCCTGGAGGATTTACTGTGCCAGCTACCTCACGGCAGAGCCTCTGCTACTGCATCTCTGCTGATGATCACTGCCCTGCCAGCAAAGTTAGAGCTGGCAGGTGGCCACAGTGTGATCCTGTCTCCAGCCACACAGGCTGCTTGAAATCTGCTCCTGGATCAGCTCCGTGCACTACCGACTACCTCATGTCCTCGAGTACAGGGCATTCCTTCCAAGAGAGGGTTTTCTTCAGATCACAGTGTCCCTGGCAAGACACCAGCAGGTCTGTGACTCCCATGGGGGAGCCATGCTGGGTGAACACTGAGCTGCAGGCTGGGAAGGGACCTTCAGAGACTCCCTGAGCAATTCTCCCAAGCCCTTCCAACAAGGGGTGAAGAAATGAGGGTGGCATCTTCTGTGGAACATCCTGCGTGTGTGGCCCATGGAAGGGCTGAGAGGCATCACTGACCTGTCAAGTGGCACCGTTTCTTAGCTCAAAATTCATGTTTATTGCTCTTCCTTCCCACAGTGTGGATCTTCTGCCCAGGGCTTGAGGCAAAGGATGGGTCACAAAGTAGCTGCATTCCCTTTCTTCCTAGTTGTGAGACAAGAGAGCAAAGGACTTTGCATCCCATCAGTCAGCTCTTGACCCTTTAGTTGCCTGGAGATGGGTCACAAGAAGGCACAGAGGCTGAAAAATCCTTTTAGGACCTTCATGTTCAGTCCTGTCAACTCTTAGGTTTCTGGAAGCCATCACCCTCTCAATTACCACCCTAGTAAATGCTATAGATAGCAAAGGGCATCCCATTGATGGGAAAC
Source organism: Hypocryptadius cinnamomeus (assembly GCA_013400635.1). Lineage (NCBI taxonomy): Eukaryota > Metazoa > Chordata > Aves > Passeriformes > Zosteropidae > Hypocryptadius > Hypocryptadius cinnamomeus. The sequence goes on along the minus strand of VYZP01062004.1, from coordinate 70,709 downwards.
CCAGTGGGCACATAAAAGAAAAGCTGCTTCTCATTTCAATCAAAACAGGGCATGAGAGAAGAGAGAACAGAAAGAAAAGGCATCTCTACAGCCAAACCCAAGCCTGAGCAAGGCAGGGGGGCTGCCTGCCCAAAGGTCTGAAAGGAGGAATGTGCACACAGAAAGAAAATAGGGTTCATAAACAAGTAAATGAGACGTGGAAGCCCTGCATGCATCCTGCAGCAGCAACCACAGGGAAAGGGGCTGAGCACCAGGGGCACAGGGCACCCTGGGACCAAGCAGCCCAGCCCTCCTCCCTGCAGAAATCCAATGCTCTTCCCATGTGGTGGAAAAAATGGGATTCCAGTACAGGGGGACAGAAAACTGTCACAAGAGAGGGATGCCAAGGCCACAGTACCCTGTCCCCTCCCCTCCTCTCTGCTGGCTTCCCCTATTCCTTTCCTCCCCCACACTCCACAAGGACGATCATATTTTTAGTACTCATTTTAACAACTAATTAAATGGCAGAATTAGAAACAGCCTGAGAACTCTGCCTTCCAGAACATCCCTATCCCTTCATTCCCTGTCCCCACTGCTCCCTGATGAGTTGGGAGTGCTCCCAGCTTTGGACCAGGAAGTTCTATTTCCCCTCTGCAGGATCCTGGCTGAGAAGGCAAGATGTGGAAGTGTTCGTAACATCCCAACAGGACCACCCTCCTCTCTCTCTCCACTGCAGATCAGGCATTCCCTTCTCACCTCTGCCTCCTCCTGCCCTGGGTGAAGGGCTAAACTGGGCTTTCCGTGCCTGAGAATCAGCTTAAGGAGGTTCACAAGGTCAGCATTTACACAACAAAGCTAAAAACTTCCATATCCCTGTGATATCACGGGGGTCCAGTACTCCAAGGCAGGTGAACCAGAGACTTCTTTGGACTTGCTCACCCAACCAAGTCCAGGCAGCTGGAAAGATTCATGTCTGGCCTCAACACCTTGTCTCTCCAGCCAGACCTACCAGCTGCAGACCTGGTAATGTCCCCAAGGCCAAGCCTCCACTTTGATCAAGCAACAGGAGATGCCCAGCCCATCAGATTTGTGCTGATGTAGACTGTGCTTCTCCTTTACTCACACAGCCCTGGAAGCTCCTGCTCCCAGGACATTCTCTGCTACTAGCCAGAATCTACAGCAATGCTGAAGGACTCTGCCCATGCCAGTCCCAAAGAAGCCAACCTGTTCCTAGGTCAGGGCTATCCCAGAGGACATTCCCAAGTAACCACAGGACCTTTAAACAGTGAACCACAAAGCTGAACCTGCATTGCAGGGCCAGTCTTCCCCAAACACTGAGTCAGAGCAATGAATGGAACAAACGCATGACAGTTAGTCAGACAGGAAGATGCCATTGCCTAAGGTACCTCAGATGGAAGGGCTGGCCCTCCTTCAGGATCCACTGACCTCTGCCAGATATATGAGCTGGCCTCAGCTTATATAACTACAGAAAGTATTTATAACATCAAATGTTCGCCATTCCCTTGCCTTTTGACCACTTTTATGCAGTTCACATGCAGCTACACATGAAGTTCAAAGCATCTGCATTATTACATTACTGGGTTTTTTGAACAAGGCTTTCCACCACAGAAAGTTAAGGATTTTTTTTTTTGAAAGAAAGTTCTTCGACTCCTTCTGTTTTGTAGTTAAAAATATTTACTTCTAAGTTCTCAGAAAACTCATTCCAGACTCCAAGGAATCTGAATTTGTGAGGAACTCAGTGTGATTATGGTGGAAAGACTGAGACAGACAGTATAGTCACAGGGAGTGGTGCAAACAGACCTGAGACCTACCTCTGCTGCTTGCTGTCAGCAAGTTGTCTTTCTCTGGGAGCTCCACAGCAGCTGAAACATGGTCTATAGAAATTTCATAGACCACTTCAGCCTCTCCAAGCCAGCAATTGTCTTTTATGCTTCACTGAAAGTAGTTGCTGTTAGTTGTATTATTGGTAAACTATCCCCAAGCCTTCAGAAAGGCTGCCTAAAAATTCAATTTCCTCAGGAAAAAAGTCTGGAGGAGAGCAATAGAACTGTAAGTAACCAGCATATGAATGGTCATGTAACTTCTGGTAGCCACAAAGAAGCATTGTGAAGAGAAGGGGATGAAAAACAAAGTTCACTGAAGACTTCCAGAAGGTGATGACACCAACAGGAAGGTGAGGTAGACCCTCCTGAAAAACACACTCAAAGATCATTAAAAAATGGTTTATAAGGAGATTAAAATCCAGATGGCAGATTAAACAACTTCTAGAGATGGAGATGATGGAGAACAATAAATCTAGTGATCTTTGGGCTGTGGCAAAGCATTAAAATAGCAGAAGGGAAGGCAGATGGAGAAGAAAAAGTCTCGTAATGCTTCTCCTGAAAACATCTAAGAAAGTGCAGTTCAGAAAAACAAACAGAGCAAAATCTGACCAAGACTCCCTGCAAACAAGAGGCAGTTTGGCTTCCCAGAGAAGGCAAGGAACCAATTTGATTCAAGCAGAGAACTAAAGCTCTGGAGGGTCTGTATGTGTGTAGGGAAAAGTCAGCATGGCATTTCTGCTCCATGGGAGGGTGCAGGTCTTTTGTGCTGACCCTAATATTTTAACGCCAGGATAGACAGGAGATTAGCAAGATTTAGCACAAGGAAAGGAGTCTGTCTTTTTGGAGACAGACCCCTCTCTTGTGTATAGACCTGTCTCCACCCCTGGCCATAGCTAGGTCCTTAAGCTCAGGAATTTTTCTCAAACTGCCATTAACTCCTCCCAAGGCTTTTCCTTGTCTTTACTCACCGCTTTCCTTTCACATCTACTCAGATTCTCCATTAGCCTCTTGTGAAAGCTTTTGTCAAAAGCCACACATTCATGGCCTCCTCAGTCCTGAGTTTCTTCTGTGTGGGACAATAATATACATTGTGTATGGTACAAAGCAAATGATGATGTGGTGAAGCTCACTGTTTACGGAGAACAGAGTCCACCACCCACCCTCCCTAGCTCATTAAATCTAAAACCAAGGACAGTCTTGAACCAAAGTCTTCAGTTTGTGCCAGAGACTCAAAGAAGTTCAGATCCAGCTTCACACTTCACAGCGCTGGCACCAGAGTCAAGACAACACCCCTTTTCCCCTGAACCTCCATGCTAAAGCTCTGATCCAGCATTTCCAGATGGTGCCATTTCTCATGTCCCTGGCTGGACACAAGCTCAGAGACTGGAGCTAAATGCAAGCTTTTGATGAGACCAGTCACCCCAATTACCCCTCTGTACAATGGCTTGCAGGCCATTGGGAGAGGTCTGAGGGGAATGTGTGTGGCTGAAGCACTTGCTGCAGTCAGATGATTGTCAAGCTGAGCCTTGGAAGTGATTTCTGGAAGCTGAAAGAATAAATTTCATGGATATTTGCCTTCCTCAACAAGCAGCTGTAGCAATATGCTATTGAAAAAACAGCCCTGAAACTCATTGAGGGAGGGAAACTGGCAAAAAGGAACTTTGAAACAGGTCTTTAACAGCAGTACAAAACTTTTCAGGGTTGAACATCATGCACTTGTAAAAGCAGAAGGTCTAGGTCTGCTGTGCAGGTGTCAGGAGTAATTATTTCCAGTTACTTATTGAGAAACACTTTAGACATTTTGACTGCAAAGTGTAAAGGGCTTTGCCAGAAAACTCCAACAACTGAAGAGGTGGTAGGAGAGGCAGGAAAAAGAGAAACAACAGAAATAGCAGAAAACACACAAAACAACCACATTCTAGGGAATCAGTATCCATTTTGGCTGTTTTGCAGCCTACGAGGACTGATGACCTTAAGGGTCCGCCCTGAATCCTCGGAGGCCAAGGAGAACCTTGCCTCCAGCAGGTAGTAGGCCAAGTTATAAAAACATGGTAAAATTTGATAGTTATCTTCACACTTGCAGCTGGATTTGGAAGTGACCAGTTCTGGCTGCTGCCTGGGCAGCCCTGGAGTTGCTGAAATCTTGCCATCTCAGCTCTGAAAACATTGACACTTCTGGTTTGTATCTGTTTGCTAGTACATGCTGCAGAGTGAAGTTCACTGCCTCCAGAATCCTAAAAGATAGACCTGGAAGGTCCAGGAGAAACCAAATGTGAGTCTAGAACTCTCTCCAGAGCCTGCACTTATGGTAAACCTGTAGTCCCATGGCCTTCACCATCAAAAGTTTCTCATAACAATGTTGAAGGCCCTTGTCAGTGGGTAATCTCACAACCTTACCCACATGGATTCAGGGAACAGGCAGCTCTTTTCCTTACAGCAGCAGCTGTTGGAACACCCAAACCCTGTTATCGTGACCTTCGTACGAAACATCCACAATGTTGAGGCACAGCACACCCGCCTCTTTTTGCTAAGTCGAGGAAGAGAGAGGAAAACCAATAATTCTGAGACCCCTGGAAAGGGATAAGTTACTTACCCAGGTGACTAAGGGCCTCTTTGTCCCATGGCCAAATGGCAGCACCAGCCAACTCTTCCCTCACTGAACTGGCGAAGTAAATATTGAGGAAATGGGTGCTGTTCAGCTGCAGAGCCTCCTTCAGCTCCTTCACACTCATGTAAGCCCTGAAAGGTCAAAAGAGAGGAAACACTCATCACACATTCCAAACAGAGTGAGGAGGAAAACTGGGAGCCACCCACAGACATCCTACAAAGAGGCGTTGGTGTTCAGGGGCCTGCGGCCATGAGAGGGTGGCTGACTTGAGAAATTCCGCATGGCACAGGATGCCTCCCAAACCCAGCCTGCCACTACCACCAACTCAGGCTGCTTTGACAGTGCCAAGTTTGCCTCCTGCAAACTGACACCAGGAACCTGGGCTGGTGAGTTTTGTTTCCCAGGAAAGAGGCTGTGGCCCTGAATGGGCTGCCGTCTCCTGAAATTCCAAACAGCACAGGATGCCTCCAAGACCCAAGCTGCCATCACTGCCAACTGAGGCTGCTTTGACAGTGCCAAGCATCTCTTTCAAAATGACACCAGGAACCCTGGCCAGGGAGTTTTGTTTCACAGGGAAAAGGGTCTGGACCAGACTTGGAGACATCCTCCTTTGAAACCAAGAGCGTCTTAAAGCACTGAAATTTTCAGCATTTCCACAGGATGCCTCGTGACTCCGCAAACTGTGCTGTGTAAGGTGCAAATTCACGTAGTGAGGGGTCTGGTTGTGGGTGGAAGGCACTGATGCAAGCCTGAAGAAGTTTTGCTCATTACAGTAGCTTTGTTGGTGAGTTCTACGCCCAGACAAGGCTTTCCAAGCATGGTGACAAAAGAAGCCCCACAAAATAGGATAATAGGGAACAAAACAGGAGGAGAAAATATGAGAGGAGGAGGTTGGTCCTGCTAGGGAAAAGAGAGCGAGTTTGGCATTAGGAAAGAGGAATTTGAGTTGGAAGGAGAGAAGAATTAATCCAGAACTCCAACTGCTTCTAACAAGACTTTTTCAGGGGTTGCTCCTGATACGGGGCAAGACAGGAATGGACATCACACTTTATTGTTGGGAGCAGAGAGGGTTTGTCAGCTGGGGCTGAGAAGTCTCTTCTCTAATTTCTCTAGTCTATCTGGACTTCCATTCCACCCTTTTCCCCAGGAAAACCAGTATGCCAGAGATGGCAGTATGAGATAAAAACAAGGGTGTCCCAGCAGAGCACAGGCACATCTCTCATCAAAACACATCCCAGGGAATTGCACAAGGAAGAGTATGAGCAAAAGGTATCTTGGAACATGCTCAAAAAGAAAAGAAATTTAAAAAAAATTTCTTGCAGCTCTGCTCAAAATGGACCTTGGAGAAGACTGCCCCTTCTGCTCACGATCTGGATCTTTCAGACGAGGTTTGGGATGTCTACAGGATCCAGCAGAGGAAAAAACAAGATTTCCCAAAATGAGCTTAATGAGGAGAGGGTAATCTCTGGAGCCAGATTCATCAAAGGGCAAGTTTAGAGGGGAAAGTCTCCTGACAACACTGCTGGCTGTGTCTCCTCCTGTCTTCAGAGCTGGGGATAAAGAGTTGAAAAAGCACTGGAATGTGATATCCAAGACATCCATTTCTAAAGGCCACAGGAAGGTAATGGGCTAGGAGAGGTGGGTAGCAGTCAGGAAATTTAGGTTTCACTCTTCCCTCTATGTGAGTGTTTCTGCAGAGGTCAAAAGACTTTATCACATTCACCAGAACATCAACAGTCCCAGCACTGGTCTTTAGGGAGTTCATGTCCTCAGCTATGCAAAACAATCAAAGTCTAACCTAATATCAGCAATAATAACTTCAATAACAATAGCAATGGAATTATAAGGTCTTGGACTGTGCTGCAAATGCCAGGTACCCTTTTAAACGGACTTCAATGGTCCTTGTGGGTCCCTTACATCTTAGCATATTCTATGATTCTATAAATTAAGTACTACCATCTCCACCGTCTGTGCCATTAACCTCATGGGCTGAGATAGGCTTAAGACAGGTAGCAGACATTGTCTCCACATTTCTATGACTTGTCTCTAAGTCTTCAAAACTTCAAAAGACCCTGACCCACAGTTTGTGAAGCCATTCATTTAAGAAATTCTGAGAAAAAAAAAAAAAACAACAAACTCATGGAAAGGCTTTAAATACATCACTGTGGAATGATGATGGAAACACACCATTGTGGAAATATGTCATAAGAATGACTAAACCTGCAGCATGAGGCCAACAGCAACATTAAGGTGGTGGAAAGCATTTTACTTATTCCCATGCTTCCAGGAGCAACTGGCATCTTTGAGCTGCGTGGATAGAGTATGAAGGAAGCACAGCTGTTTCTTTACACTGGGCTCACCATGAAGGAACACCAGCTCTGTTTGAACAAGCTGCTTCTGGTGGTGTCCTTTAGCAGTGATGCCCATTAGTGCATTCCTCACTACATGGGATGATAGACAGGAGGATGGAGCTGAGGATGGGCTAAGGGGAAAAAGGCACGTTCTCATCTGAGATGTGAAGTGAGAAAGGAAACCGGTTTCCTTTCCGGTTTGAAATGGCAGGATCCCTAGCCAAGCTGTTACACCAACAGGCTTGTTTAGAAAGAAAGAGGTTGCTACAGCAAATTGAAGAGAAGGAGAAAAATATGAAAAAAATAAAGGACTCCAGAAATAAACTAGAGCAGGGTGGCATGTGGAACAGAGCTGGGTAAACCCAAGGGCTATTCCCTGGACCTGAAACAGCAGAGGCTTTCAAAAGCCACTGCTGACTTGGGAGGTGTCACATAATCAGGGTCTTCTGACTGCCTCTCTCCTACCAGTCAGCCCCAAAAGACCATCCCAGGCTGGAGGCATCTCACCCATCTTCCCAGGAGCTCTGAAGATTCAGTTACTTCAGACAAATCTTGGCTGGACTATGTGGCGAGATGAGATGACCAGCTTGTCTTCACCAGGCCCCGAGATCTCCCACCACAAAGCAGCATTCCCAGAACACTTTCCCCAGCCACATCAGCTTGTGGAGAGAAAACTCTCCCAACCGGAAAGGACAAATTAGGAGAACTTGATCCCTTCTCTGTGATGTCTCGCCTGAGCATCCCAGACACGCGCCACGCTGACGCCACCCCTTCAACCCAACCAAGACGGGAGCAGGCTGGGAGGAATAGATAGTGAGAAGAATAAACGAACCTGAAGGACATACTTGTGGCATGAATCAGAAGGAATAGAAGCAAAAATATCATAGAAATAGAGCATGGGGGGGGCGGGAGGAGAAAGTCTCCTTCACTCATCAAAGCTGCTTGGGGGACACAGACTTAAAAATAGCATCAATTCCTGACCTATGATATCTCGGAAAAATAGCCCCAAAGCCTTCCAGGCTGTCCAAATTCCAAGAGCCGACGTCAGCCCTATTCAGAGGGATATTCCTACAGTCCCTCTTCTGGAGACATAATGTTTTTCTGGCTGTCGCCTGCCATTCCCTTGACATTAGCAACATTTTTGTCAAGGCTTAATTATAAATAACTGTAATTTCCTCCATTGAGAGATCTGGATGGTTCAGGGATGTGTAAGGGTTAGAGGGAGCAGTTCCAGCACTGAGAGCTGTTCAGATGGGTTGGACAGGCAAGGAGAAGAAAGGACCCTAATTTCACCCGCTATGGCACAGAAAGCACAAATATCCTGCTAACATCCCCAAAGATGTAAGCAGAAAAATTCTAGAATGGGCAACTCCAATTCCTCTCAAAGTACATTTCCTGTTGGCATCCTCAGGTTAGACAAGGAGCATCCAACTGGCATCTGACCCTTTTGCTTCCTGCCAATGTTAGGCTCTCCCTCTCCTTCAGTGCTCCTGTGATTTTCACTGAGGCAAAGGCAGAGCAGCCTTTGGTCTCCACAAAAAGCCCAAATGACAGCAGTCTCCTCTGCTTCCCAAATAGTTTTCCAATGCCTACAAGACTAGAGTATTCCAAACTAGATGGTATTTTCAGCAGGATGGGCACTGCAACCCAACATGGAAGCACAAAGAAAGGACGGAAGGATACATGGAGGTACAGCTGTCATCTGAGAAGCAAAACACAAACCAACCCCAAAGAATAGGGTAGAGGACAGAAGAGATAGAGATGGGACATCAGATTTGCCAGATTCAAAGTCAATGTTTTTCCAAGGGCATCCAAGAGCAGCCAGCTGTGTGGTGATACCACCTGGAGCTGGGGGAGCACTTGCAGCCCTGGAAGAGCGAAGCTTGCAAGAAGAGTATGTGCAACAGTAGAGAGAGATTAGGGATGGGAGGGCTACGGAATGACATTATTAGACATGAGTATGGGAATGAACACCATCCAAAATGATGGTATTTGAAGAAGAGAGCCCAGAAATGGTGGATTCCCCTACAATAGGTGATATTGGCTCAAAGTTCTGCTGAATGGCACTGTTTGATGACCTGACACTAGGGCACCACACTGCATCCTGTTTTACTTGTATGGGACATAACAAGGGGCTGTCATCCTGTGGTGCTTCTTGCTGCTGAAAAAAGGAAAAGAAAATGGAGCAGCTTTAGTGACTGTCACCACAGAACAGCAGAATCAGAGACTCCACTGCAGACCAAGAGGATCTCCACAGGCCATTCTGACCCCCTTGATCAAATACAGGTGTAATTAGATCACATTGTTCAAGGTCATCTGGGGCCTGAACAGCCACAAGGACAGAGGCTTCCCAAACTTTCTGGGCAACTTATTCTAGTGTTCAAGCATCCTCAAGTTAAAAATAATTTCTAATATCGAATTCAAATTTCTTACATTCCAAATTGTGTCCATTGCTTCCTGACAATTGTCTTCTTGGAGTCCTGCTCCATCTTCCCCGTGTCACCCCTTCATATCAAGGGGGAAAGTCATCAAATGACAGTAGATTTCCATGGTAAACGCTTACTGCACTAGACCTTACCTTATTAAAGTCTAAAGAACCAAAGCTCCCTTTCTGAACAGTTGAAAAATCACACTCCACCCATGATCCCAGACCTCCCTGGGGAAGTCATCTTCTTTTCTCATGCTTTTCTGGAAACTTTTGTCCTGACTGTGGGGGAGACAACACCTTCCAAACCATGGTTGTAAGCCAGGCTCTGAGCTGGCTTGGTCAAAGAAGACTTGATATACCCAGGAGAGACAGAGCTGTTGGAGCTTTTCCAGCACAAGTCTCTGGAAGCAACAACAGGACCATTGCTGGTGGGCAAGCAGAAGAGAGGAGAGGATCTGCTAATCCATGGGGCAGCAGAAAACACAGTCAAGCTGTAAAACAAGCCTGATGTGGGAGAAGAGGGGCAAGAGTGGCACTTTTTAGTGACAGCTACACCATAACAGGATGCCTTGGGGCCACAGTGGCCATGATGAGCAAGACACAAAAGATGGCACCTCCAAATGTAAAGCAAGGCCAGCACATACCCCCTGCAGTACCATAAATCAAACTGAATTCTCTGGGTACCACAAAGGGTGCAGCATGTAATGCCACAGGAATTCCACTGCAATTCAAAAAATAGGAGTCTTTTCCCTGTAGACCTTTCAGAGGGGATGTGGGATTGGGGTTGGGTGGAAGCTGTCCAAGTGCCCTCCATGGACAACTAGAAAATACTTGAGACCCAGCCAGCTCCAGCTAACCATACAGCCCAAAGAAGTCACAGGGGATTACTGGCTCTGCTTTCATGTCTTTCAACCACTGCAAGGAAATTCCTCTTCCTACTTCCTGCAAGCAGAGAGGCTCCCTTTTCCCCCAAACCTCTGCTTGACAAATGAGGAATCCCTCAGACTTCCCAGAAATGAGCACCAGTCTGCCAACAATATTTTTATTGTGTGGGTAACACATTTCTCCAGGGCTGCAAGGGGTTAATGACAAACACAGCAACCTTGTCTCTGTCACAGCTCAGTCCATGAAGACAGGTGCTAATCCAAATGGCATGAACATTTTGGGAGAGCAGACTCTCTGAATTCATCTGTGAAGGGAGATGCTCCTCCAGATGGTGAGCCAAAGCAGATATCTTCCATTTTGGTCCACCAAAGGATTCCTCTTCATGGTGAATCTTCAGCAGGGGGTCTAAATAGGTGGGTCTTCACACCTGCGCTCTCTGCTTGCATAAATGAATCTTCCTTGCTAGAATTTGGGAACCCTCATCCCTGCTCTCATCACACCCCAGCCTTGCCTCCCTTCCTCTCTACCACAGGCAGACTAAGCCCACCACACAGCATAAACACAGTGTGTCCCTGGCACAGAGGATGAGCCCAGATGAGTTACTTGCTCTGCTTCCAGATGAGCCTGATGGTCATTCTTATAACTGCAGCTGCCTCACACTCTGGGTTTACCTGCCCCAAAAGTTCTGGCATTAATGCAGCTGGGGGGATGCTGTGTTTTTAAGTCCTCCTGTACTTACTAAGGCTATTTGCATCCCCATGACCATGTCTGGGAGCTCTGACTCCAGTCCAGCACGCTGCTGGTATGCCACAAACATTCTCTGCCAGCATCATGACAACTTGACAAGGCAGTAACATCCAAATGAGTCTCATCTGGACAGGCTTTGGTAACACAGCCAGATACAAAACACATGCAAGATGGGAAGGGAAGGCTGAGAAAGAGCCAGACATTCCCCTGGGATCACGGGAAGCACAACACTGCTGGAATAATACTCTCTGTAGTGCTCAGGAGCCTTTCATCAACTTCACTGGGTGCTGGACTCCAGCCAAAGAGCATTTGAGTCCACAAGGGATGAGGATATCATACAGTTCTTGGACATGCCTGGAAAAGTCCACCTCTGAGGCACTGACAGCACGAGTAGAAGAGCAGCCATCACTGGCAGGACAGTCTAAGTTTTGCATGGGTGGCTGAGTATCAAGATGCCAAAGAGGGTGAGAGGGCAAAGCAGGATCCTTCAGGATCAGGAGGCTCCCTTATGTATGAGCCATTCCTGTTGGATTCAGAGATAACTCTCAATCTCCATGTGTGAGCATGGGACTGAAGCAGTAGCAGATGCTGAAGGGTCAGAGAGCTGCACTGGCAAAAGCTGCAGATGGGATCAAAAAGACACATTGTAGTTCAAGGCTGTGACCCTTCCACAACAGATTTACAGGGGGAATGGGAGCTCGAAGGCTGCAGATTGCTAGCACACAGCTGTGTTACGTCAGAGGGTAGTACGCAACTTCTTGAGGTCAGATTTGGGAAAGAAATACATTAACATTAGTGTTTGACCAGAAGGCCTGCAGGGCATTTTGCCCTGAGATAGGCTGAAAAATAAGTGCTGCTAACAGTGGCATAGCCCAGATATTCCTGGAAGTGCTGGCTAAAAAGTTGTTCACTAAATCATCACTGAATCAGCCAAAGGCAATGCTATTTTAGACCTGGTTTTGGTAAGCAGCACACAAATTATGAAAGAGCAGATGACAGAAAGAAAACTTGGCCTTAACTTGTAATGAGTGGATTCAGATCAACTTAAATGGAGGGATGAACACAGGTCTTGAATGAAGAATTGAAAACCAGGACTGACCAGCAGACACTGCTGCATCAGAGCTGTCAGGGAAATGGAATTCCCTGAAATTAAGCTGACTCCAGTGAAAACAAAGAGTTAAAGATCCTTTTAGAAATAAGGCCAAAAGAAGGAAGAAGCAGATCTGCTGAGGGAGCTGAAGTGTCAGTGGGACTGGGAGGACAAAAGACCACTGGAGAGGTGGCAAGTCCCAACTCCAAAAGTGTCGGATGTAGGAATATAGAGCAGGGGGCAAAAAGCAAAAGGAAAGAGTGCAGAAATTCATAGATAAAAACATTCATAGATAAAACTCAGTGGATGTAACACATTTGCAGGGGAAATGCCACCTTGGATCCAGAAGGACTGACCACAGGACACATGACTGGAGAACAGCTGATATGGTATGTGCAGAGATGTCTGAGAGGGTAAACAAGGATCACAATGGGACAGGCTGATCAGGTTGTCCTCTCTCTAAAGTCCTGTTCCCACCTGGTTCTCTTGCCTTTAAAGGGGATGAACTGCTTTTGTGGTTCTAAGAGACTGTTCTTGAAAACTCCCAGCACTCACTCCTTTAGCCTGCACAGAAGTGAATCCCTCCCAACTGAGCTTTGAGCCAGCTGCAATTTGCTCTTCAAAAATCTAAAACCTTTGTCTTAGCACTAACCACCAGCACTGCAGCAGAATCCAAAATCCCCAATATTGTGATCACTGCAGACAAGACTACCACTAGCCAAGCTATTACAAGGCAGGTATGATTGGTTTGTGAGCAGCAAGTCCAGCAGTGCCTCATTCCTGGCTGGCACATCCAACACTTGCGTGAGAAGCAGTCCTCCACACATTCCAGGAAACTTATGGATGATCTGCGAGCTGCTGTATCATTCTTCCAACAGATATCTGGGTAATTGAAGTCACCCAGAAGAACAAAGTTCTGATGACTCAGAGCTTAAATTACTCAAATATTGCTTTGCTGGCCTTATCATCTTGGTTTGGAGGTCAATAGCAGATCCCTACTGTAATATGTTCCTTGGAGACAGCCCCCCTGATCTTGACTCAAGCATTTGACAGGACTTCCACAACCATCACAGCTGACTTCCATACATTCAAAGTTCTCCTTAACATGAAGCAAAGCCACAGTCAGGCATCAAGGAGTTGTCTTTGCCTCTGGCATCACAACAGGACACCTGGCTTTAGAGGAAAGTTGTGTTAATTCCTCCCTATCAGCCTGCCCAGAGACTGTTTGCTTTTCTGCCACATGCTGCTTTCCTCTCTGGATCTTGTTATAGTTCTGTTGACAGCTTACATGCAGGGCAAGAGGGCAGAGATCAATTTTAAGGCTGGTTGCATGTTGGTACTCATGTTTTAGGGTCTGAACTGAGGATGGTCCCCTACTTGTGCTGAATACATGAGAATAAGCCTCAGGAGAGGTTAACCCCCAGCTGTGCTCTCACACCATAGTGGGCACCCTCAGGACATCAGCGCCAACGGGGTGCACATGTGCATCAAATGCTCAGATCACAGAAAAACACTGGGTTTGTGATATTTGTACCCTGAGGGCAGGGCTGGCTCACTGCCTCACCCAGCTGCTTGCTGCCATGCACATAATGGGCACCACAGCCTGTCCAAGGGCCTCTGGGGATGGCTGTGCTGGGAATCCCAGCACATCTCCATGTGTCTGTGTAGGCTTCCCAGATCGTACTGAGCTACCACCAGCCCTAGCATACCTTTGGAGGAAATAAAGTGCTGGAATGTTGGGGCACACAAGACAGATGATGGACTTAGGACCTGGTTAACATAAGAGATTTCATAACAGGATGCCTTGGCAAAAGCAAACGGAACTTTGAAAATGAGACCTAGATTGCAAGAAGATTAAATCAAATGGGTTTACCGGAAAAAGAACATCTCATTAAACTCTGCAAGCAAGAGATGTTGTTATATGCGTAAGTTTGTGTATGTGATTTTAACCTAATCATTGTAGTACACATTACTAGTCTCCCTGAAATAGTATATAAGTGTTTGTACCCCACAATAAAATCAGGTTCTGATCACCGAGTCAGTCTCCCCATCTCTCTCCATCACCAACAATAAGGTTTTTGAGACATACTCATTGGGACTACTCAGACACCAGCATTTTGTTCAAGTCGCTTTTCAGTTTCCAAAAAAGAAAAAAAAAGTGCTGATGGTTGTGGCTATTTGATAGACCTGGAGCTCTCGGAGGAGTCAGTCCTGCACTGCAAAAAGCACCAAGGCCAACCACCAATAACCCCAAGTGGTCAAGTGGTCCTGCTGCCTGACACAGAACCCATCATAAGAGAAAGCCCCACTCTAGAGATAGCTGTCTATGCTCCATCCAGGAACAGGAACCCACATGATCCTCTCCACCTGCCTCAAATTAAACTCTCTCAGGGAGGAAAGGACCAATTCATTCCATTGCCTCCTCCACTCCCATCACAAATACCATCCAACATCACCACATCGTTGGAGGGGAAGGGGTGTCTTTTCCATGAGTGGCCCCATGGAAGCATCAAGACATGGCCCCATAGCACAGATATCATCCCCAACAAGAGAGGTCTTGAGGAGATGACAGCAGGAAGAAGAGGAGTGCTGGATCAGGCACACACAGCAGAGAAATCCAGGGCTGTGGGAGGGAGCAGAGGGCTGCAGTGAAGCTGATTGAAGGAGGCATGAAGGGAGACAAACAAGGGAAGCCTGGCCTCTGGCTCTGCAGGGACTGCCTGACCTCTCCTCCAAGGGGCACGGCAGCTTTGGGCTGACGCCAGCAGCGAGCCTGTGGCCTGAGAGCTGCTGCTGTCTGCCAGAGATGGCAGGCAGCAAAGCCCTAATCTGAAAGGACAGCTGGATCACAAAGCTCCCCATGCTTCTCTGCCAAGCCAAGAGGTAGGACCCCTTCCTTCTGCATTGCTCTTCCGCCAGCCTTGGTGCATGTCCTGGAAACCAGTGCCCATTCCGCTCTACTCTGCTCTTGTGAGACCCCTCCTGCAGTGGTCCAGAGCTGGGGGTCGCAAGCTGCAGCATCTGGGGCTACCAGGATAAAGAAAATGTGGATCTGTCAGGGTGAGCCCAGAGGAGGCCACAGAGGTGATCAGAGGGCTGGAGAACCTCTGCTGGGCAGACCTAGGCAACATTGGAAACCCTGTGCCACAAAGAACTGGTCCACAAATTCAGCATTTCTTACAGCACTTCAGCCCTAAAGAATCACTTGTTTCTGCCTAACAACCAAACTCTACACACACTTGAAATTTAATTCAAAATAGGCTAAATGTTCCCAAAAAGCTCCTGCAGGAGTCTGGCTTTGAGCTTGTGTTAGCACTAGTGATTCAACCCATGAACCTTCCTTTTCACCCCTCAGGGAAGACAAATCCATGCAAGTCCCATAAACTTCCTGACTTATATGACAATTCTCATGTTGCTTAAGCATAATGGGCCATCAACTTTCCCCTGGGATAAATTTGGCCTGGCAAACTGTCTTTTAGTGCTCTACATCTTGGGGGAGTTGATAGCATTTAGGGTTTATTTTAATGGGAGTCAGTAGCCATGATCAATTGTAAAAGCTCTATTTCCACGGAAATGGGAATTTAATAGATTTTTGAAAATGCTGGTTATTGACCCAATGGGCCTTAATGGCTTAAAAACAATCTGATTGTAGTGTGTATGAGTAAATGTGTGTGATTTTCAAATGAATACTGGAATAGGTAGTAAAAACCCATTTAAATTGCAGGAACCTGGTCAATAGGGAGTCTCCATTTGCGTGTTTGGCTCTTCTATTTCTATCCGAGTGAATCATGGCCATCTCTTCCTCGGAGAGGCTCACCATTTCCTCACAGCTGAGATCATCCTAAAGCATGTGGCCCATCTGAGCCCCAGGAGGGTCTAAGGATGTCTTTCATTAGACCAGGCAATGATGCAGAGCTGGTCTCTCAGAACAGCCGGGCTCCCAGATGCTTCCACGGTGGGAGCAGAGCATGCACGGACCATCTCCCACGCATGATGCACCCATTGCTCACAGGACAACTCCTTGGGAGCTGAAAAGACATGTGTGCCTCAGACTCTTAGGTTTAGACTCAACCTACAGGCTCCCAGCTGACAATCCTTCAGGGAAATTCCCAGGCAGAAATCTTGGTTTGTCTGGGGTTGACACATATCAAAGACATCAACAGGAGCGAACTCCAAAGAATGCACTAATTGCTCAGAAGCAATGGACAGACTAAACCCTGATATTTATTCCACAGAATCTGTGAGCACTGACTGAAGCCCCCCTGCTCCAACTAGGGTATGTATTAAGAGTTATCACCCCCAAAAGCCCTCCAAGGTCTACCAAGCACAAGGCTGCACTTGTTCCTCATTTTTCCCATCACTGGAGCAGCTCCTTCCCGGCTGCCTTTTTTGTGAGGCTGCAGGAGCACAGAGGCCCAAGATTTTTACCTCTTTGAAACCAAACTGTGGGTTCAGCCACTACAAAGAGGAGATCCAAGGACACGTGTGCAGTACAGCAGGGCTGGGTGAGGGTCACGGCAAGATCCCTTAGAATAAAGCAGAAGAAAACCCCAAGGACCTGAAAATTCCCAAATTTCAAAGGGACATCTCCCTGATGCCTCTAACCCTCCCCTTCAAAAACACAGTGAAGCAGCAATTAGAGCGTTCAGAGCCACAGACTTTTGCCTCTTGTCCTCATAAGTGGAATAAGCAAAGGAGACAAACACCGCAGCTCCCCACCTGCTTCCACCCCAGTAATGCATCTCCCATTGCCATGTTCAAGTATCATGGGTTGGTTTAAGCTGGAAATGACCTGAAGGACCATCTCATTCCACCCCTCTGCCACTGGCAGGGACACTTTCCATTAGACAAGGTTGCTCCAAGCCCTGTCCAGCCAGGCCTTAAACACTTCCAGGGATGGGGCAGCCACAGCTTCTCTGAGACATCATCCTTGACAACACAGAAAGAGCTGTAGTTGCAGGAAGTTAGTAAAAAAAACTTCAAAAGAATGAGTTAAAGATCCAGTTTGGAACCATGGAGGGGATGAAAAAGAGCTCTGCCTGGGAGAAAGGCAATGAAGCAGCAGCTCAGGGAAGGAGGGGAGTCCAGCCTTGCCCTCCAAAGCCCAGCACAGGCAGCATCCCAGCTCCAGCACCCACCAACAACTTAGGAGAGACTTGCTATCCACAGCACAGGGTAAGCACTCACCTTCCTTTGGCAAGGCCAATGCTGGCTGGAGTTACACAGTGTGTGGGAGAGAGGGCAAGCAAGAAGCAGAAGGGGAAATGGAGAAATATGTTTGCAGCCGTGTGTGGTTTTGGGAGGCAGAACTCAACGGTGGCAAGTTATTCTAGAGCCCATTCCAAGCTAAACAAAGTCAGGGATGGTTCCCTTTCTGTCTGGATTGTTTGTTTCAAAGCAAAATGAGAAAAAAAACCCCAGGCCAGGACAAAGTTTTACAGGTCTTCTTTGCCTAAGGTTGCACAGATCAGCCTTGTCCCACCTAAGCTTCAAGAACAGATCTGTACACCAGCTACCTTTCTTTTTGCCTAAAACAAACAAAAAAAAAGTAACCTTCCAGGCTTAGAGAGGCCTTATGGTATTTGAGCACAGCTCAGGGTCACCAGGAATCCAAATTTCTATCAATTTTTATAGTGTAATTCACGATCTGCCAAGGTAAGGGAGAGGGGATAACCCCAGTGGGTGCAGCTCTCCTGCCCCACTGCTGCACATGGCTGAGCAGTGTCTCAGTGCCAGCAGGCTCATTAAAGCCCTCCAGACAGAGGGGAACACTGCAACTTTTCTCCTTGTGTTTAGCCAGGACAGAGCAGCTCCATCTCCTTTCACTAAATGCCTCTCCTCCCTACCCAGGAACTGGGAGGCAGAAGGGCCAGATGCCAGCACTAACAGAAGCACCTCATTGCTTCATGACTGGGGGGAAGGGGTCCAAGACTTCTGTGCCTCAGTTTCCCTGGCTGATGATTGCCCACAGCACAGGCAGGTGTTTGCAAGCATCTTGAAAGATGTGACCCTGCTGTGCAGGGTTTTCACAGGAGCTCAGAGAAGCGAGGCACCCACATCTCACTGCAGTTCAAGGGAAAGCAAGTGTCCAGCTCTTTCCAAATGTCTCCTCCTCTCTTACAGCACCCTGCTCCACAGGATAGAGCTCAGCTATAGGGAAAGAGGGAGAGCAGTGGACTGGGTGAGATGGTAAAGGTGAGGATCTGCCACATGCTGCCTAAAGCCAAAGAGCTGGGAGTGGTACACATCACTTTCAGTACCAAGCCTCAGCAGAGGGAGTGTGTGGAGATCCCTGCTGGAATGAGTCAAGGCTGGAGAGAAACATGGACTGAGGTGTATCAGGAGGCAGCTTGGTCACCTCCTGACAGAAGGCAGGGCTGGCAAAGAGGGGCCAGACCACAAGCTGGTTTCTGCATGGATGCAAAAGGCGAACCCCAAGCTTGAGGCCATCTCCAGAAACAGCCAAAGTGACATAGATGGGAAAAATAAAGAAATAAATAAAAAATCAGTCTCTCTTCTTCATCCAGCCTCCCTGACAAACAAGGAGCAGAAAAGGCACCACAAACACTGCAAGGTTGGGGAAGGATTTCTGCTGGTGCCAGACAAGCCTGCAGCCAGCTGCAGTGGGCATCCCCATCCACCTGGAGGGCAGCATAGGCAATAAAAAGGTGGCAGAAGACCAGGGTTCCACCCTTCCAGTCCCTGGCCTGTCACTTCTGTTCAGATTCCTGGGCACTGGCAGGATAAGGGTGCTTTAACAGGCCTGACAACAGTGGATCAATTTGCTGAGCAAGGATAACGCTCCCAGGGCATTAAGCCGACTGCTCAAGAGGAACCACACAGCCCTGTGGTCAATAAGCCCCTCCTCGTGCACTCTTCACCATGATGGCAATGTCTAGTCTTCCCAAAAGATCCAAAACTTTGCTACATTCACCCTAAACTTCTCACTGAAGGGCAAAAACTCATAACCACGATATTGGTAGGGAAAGGGATTGAGACAGAAGAAAAGAAATCTGTTCAAGCCAAACATCTCCAGCTTGCTTTTTATATGCTTTTTTTTTTTTCTTTTTTTTTTTTTAGGGTAAAACCAAGTCCCAAGCTTCCAACTTTTTTTAGACCCAGGCAACTGGATGTCCCAGCCAGAGCACAAAGTGCACAAGCCAGTATTCTAAAAATGCCTTCCTCACAGATATAAAAAGGACGTGAGATAATTTGTTGGGGAAATTCTGTAGTGTAACAATCATGCATTAACAGAAAAAAAAATAAAACCAAGGCTGCCTCTCATCCCCAGCACAGCCCTTGAGAGGCAACAGTCACAAACATTCAGCATCCTCATCCTTCTTAAAGCCTCCAAAGCAAGTCCTCTGCTTCACACCATCTCAGTTGGTGTGGGTGGTGCTGGACTCATTCCCTCCCACCTCACTGCCCTCTGGAAAGGGGCAATTTGATTTCCTAAACAACAGTTCTGGCTGGGCCAAGGAAAACTAAGAGCACTATGTTCACTTCAAGACTCCCCTGGCCGTAGCTCAGGCTGCCAGCCCAAGGCAGATTAAATCACCCCAGAGACCCTGTCAGCGCCAGCCGACGGGTGTCCCTCCCGATGGCTGCCAGGCTCCTGCCACCTCGGCTCCTGGGGTCTCAGGGCCTGGCCAGGGCCTCGGCTGGTGTCCCCCACCCACAGGCAAGGGTACAGTAGGATGAGGAGGAGCCCTGGGGAGGCCTAACAAAGAGTGACCCCTCCCAGCCATGGGACACACACTGTTCCTTCACAATTGCCATCCCAACACAATCGGCCCCCCTCGAGTGAGCCCCTGAGTCGGTGGTGTTTTCGAGAACAATAGCTCACATCTGGGACAGCTGTTTTCCCCAAAAGCACCCGGGCTGCCTACAGCCACTGGGCAGGGGTCCTGTGCCCTCGCTCACACGCAGATCATGTTCTCCCTCTCCCACAGAGATGTGGTCACCCCTGGGGGAACCGAGCAGGTTCCTCCAGGAACTGGCAGCCTGGCAGCTCCATGCTCACAGGAAGGCTGATGGGAGGGAGTGAGACTCATCCTCCCGCAGAAGCTCGTTGGAAATTAACCCCAAGCTTTCTACCTCAGCAAGAAAAGAAGTGCATTATTGTGATTTTATTTCCTAATTTAGCACCTGAAAGAAAGCAGGGAAGATTTGTGCACATCAACAAGACAGGACTGGGAACTTCCCCATGTAGCTAAACACCTCTACTCTCTCGTGCTGCTCTTCCAGCCCCACAGGGTAACACAAGAGAGCCCTGGCCTCACCAGAAGGGGGTATCACATGGAGCCCTCTGCCTTTGGAAAGTGCTCCCAAGAGCCTGCACAGGCCCTTGTCAGTACTTAGTTATTTCCCTCTGGAAAGAAGTAATTTCCACAGTCCCACTGCCCTCCAGCTGTTGGATGGGCTGAGTCAGACCCTGGTGTGCCTCCCTTAGAGGGAGTCTCCATGCTGGAGCCACCACCAGCCCCTCCTCTGCCACAGCAATGCAGTCTCTCACCATCCCAAGTCCTCCCTCTTGGCAGCAAAATCCCACTGCTGGGCTCCTGCAACTAAGCAGTGGTAACATCCCAAATACTCTCCAATCAGAAAATATCTACCTCCACACTAGCCAACATTTTGAGAAGGTCAAAAGCCCCAAGAAGGTGTTCACCCCCAAGCTAGGGCTCTGGGTAGGTTGAGGCACCTTCACATGGCTGTAGCCTCCAAATCCCATCACAAGCAAGCGACTTGGGAGGCATCCTGCCCACCTGATATAATGGGCTCTACCAAAAACATTCCCTCCTATTTTTGCTAGGTTTAAAACTGTTAATCCATAGGAAAGCTCAGAGAGAAGGACTTTCCCACAAGAAAAGGAGAAGTTTTCCAATAAGCTCAAATCCAAGCAGTCACAAAACTCTAAAGCATCCACCAACAAACCATCAGGCTGCAGCAAAAAGTCCTGTTTACTGCTGCACCCCCACAGCTCCAGCAAGTATACTAGAGACTAGAAGCAGCAAGCTCAGAAGCCAGTGAACCCATCACTGCCACTTTTGGTGCTTCCAAAGCACTCCCCTCCTCACCACTTTAAAGCCCCAAGCCCAGCACTTGAGGCTCTTTGGATACACCAGGGCAATATTTGGGCACATGCCAGTAGGACTCCAAGAGGTGCCAGAGGGAGCTCAAAAGCAGCCAGAGCTCAGGTTCTGAGCAGAGAGCCTCCTTGCCATGCAATCCTCATGGGACCAACATAATCTCTGCCACTCTACAGGCAGTGAAAATCACTGAAAACACCCTCTCCCATCCACCCTTCAAACAATCAACCATCACAAGCAGCAGACGCCATCTCCAGTTGTGTGGAAACCCAGAGCCCCGGGAATATTTCTCTGTCTGCTCTGGGGTGCCCTGACCCCCAGGGGAGCACTGACTTTGACCCTCATTCATGGAGAAAGTTTCCTATGCTTCAAGATAGACTAGAACCCACAAAAGTGTGAAATAGATTATAGAGAGTGGTGTAGGTGTATCACTTGGTGAGAAATTTAGGTTTTGGGATTTTTAGTATGTTGTGGATGGAAGCAAGATGGAGGGCACAGGGTGTTGTCCTGGGTTTCTTCTTCATGCTTCTTCTTCCTTCTTCTTGGGTTTGGGTGGCATTCCGTAATTGGGCAGAAAAGTCCACATTGCAGCTCTTTGGGATCAGTTATTGGGTTAAAAGGGGAAATAATCTTGGTGTCAGTTCTTAATTGGATAGTTTAGTCTTAAAAGACCTTGTAACAAGAGATTGTTGGCCATTTTGTGCCTTCTAATGAAAAGCTGCTGAACTCACAGTAGTGAGACTGTTTCACTGGTAAGAAATAATAAACACCTGAGTCCAAACACAAATTACTGTCTCAAGGGCCTTCAATCCAGACCCAGAAAAACCAACAACTGGTACTGCCACACAGCTGAATCTGTTCTCTGCAACAGCTTCAGTGGCCTGAGGTTGTATGCAAAGCTTTTGCAATAACTTTGCATGTTCCTGCCCTCTTTCACAGTAAGAAAGACCTACTAAGGTTTCCTGTAGCAGGGGAAGAAGGGGAAGGGAGCAGCTAATTGGAATGCTGTTTTACCATCTGATTGGGATTATGGCCTAGGCAGGTCAGCTCTGGCCCAAAACATGTCATTGCCTCACCTGCTCTCAATTTGACACCCTTTATGCTCTCAGGTCCAACAACATTCAGCTGAACATCTCCTGACAAGGCTCAGGTGCCTGGGGATACCTCGGAGTGATTCCTTCTTTCTCGTGGTTGTCCACCAGAGACTTTTAGGGAGGTTAGTCTGGATCAGCTTTTGAAAGCAAGGCTTAAACTGCAGGAGGCTCCCAAGCAGCCTTAACCCAATTAAGCACCAGTCCCTTAGGAGGGAGGCCAGCTAAGCTTGCCTTAAAGCCCATCAAGTGTCCAGTTAATCAGGTACATTTTAACATCACAGCTTTGGTCATCCCAGCAGAGGCCACCAAGCCTGGAGACACCTCATCATTTTTCACCTCCTTTTGTCACTTAGGTTATTTCTGCCATTACTTTGGGCAGCAAGATGAAAGGCCCAGCAGCTCTGCCCTTACCCACTTTGCTCTCCAGACTCCCCTCCGGTTTTTCTTTTCACATTAACTGTGTCACACACCAGATTCTCATTGACTAAGTGCCCGAGGGGGACCCTCGCTGAGTGTTAATTGCTGCTAATGAGCTGTTGCTGCTTTCCTTCCAAGAGCACCAATTACAGCAGCACTCAAGCTCTGCAAGAGGATGGGAGCCTGCAGAAAATTAAGGCAAATTTTACTCCAGACCCCGACATTGGACTGCCAGCAACTCCTGGAAAACGCTTGAAGTCAAGATAAAACTGGGTGAAGGATGATAGTCAGTAACTCTCCTGATGTTGCCTGTCCCCTTGTTCCTCATAAGGTGGGCCAGGGGTGAATGGGAAGTCTGTGACTTGCTTCCCATGTCTCCTGTTGGGCTGCCTTGCAGGGATGTCTACACAGAGCTCTCCACCTGAGTTCTTGCTTAAGTCTCCCTTCTGCCACAAATGCACAATCCCACTGGTGGGTTTCACCTGTGGGTGGTGGCCCATGTGTCTCACAGCACAGCAGGACATGTCTGGTTCCATGTGCTACCAGAGCAGGTGCAGGAGGGACTCAGCAATGTGTTTCAGTGCTCACTGATATCATTTCAGCATCAGCCCTTATCCCAGCTTCTGCCTCAGCCACAGCTGGCTCCATTCCCACCAGAGCTGTCACAGGACCCTGGCATGGTGTGGATTGGAAAAGACCTTAAGGATCAACTCATTTCTGCCCTTCCAAAGGCAGGGACACTTTCCAACCCGGCCTTGAACACTGCCAGGGACAGGGCAGCCACAGCTTCTCTGGGCAACCTGTGCCAGGGCCTCACCACCCTTACAGGGAAAAACTTCCTCCTGATATCTAATCCAAACCTGACTCCTTCAGTTTAAACCCATTCCCCCTTGTCCTGTCACTACATACCCTTGTAAAAAAAAAAAAAAGAATAATCCTTTGCCCTGGAATTACAATGAGATGTTCACCAGCTAAGAAGCACTGAAGCCACCACTGTTCCTCAGCTTTTTCCTCTAATTTACCTCTCTCTAGGCTGTACCCCAAGAGGGAATTTTAAATCAAAAATGTGTTAAGATAGAAAAAGCTCCTGCTTGAGTGCTTACAATTGTGAAGGACAAGACATGGTGTTGAGACCCTTCACCAAAATATATTGAATCTGTCTACAGTGCTGGTAAGAAATTGCCCAGCATCTCACTCTGACTTTCTCAATTCAATTATTTTTGGCCGCAGTAAGAAACATTCACATCCAAACCACTCTTTGAGAAAGCCTTGAAATGAAGTAGAGATAATTTAACCCATGAAAAAAGATCCTAAGTTTTTGTTCTTGCCATTTTGATCTGCAAGGAGATGCAGAGATCACCTGCAGTGGGGGCTCCCTCTCTCCTGATTGTCCCAAAGCCACAGCTCCCTCCTGGGCTCTGGCACAGGTATGAGGAAGCAGAGATGTCTGGGTGA
The DNA here is from genome assembly GCA_013400635.1 of Hypocryptadius cinnamomeus. NCBI lineage: Eukaryota > Metazoa > Chordata > Aves > Passeriformes > Zosteropidae > Hypocryptadius > Hypocryptadius cinnamomeus. Next base: position 46,722 of record VYZP01062004.1, on the reverse strand, counting down.
GCAGCAGCCAGCTTGCTCTCCTTCAGTTACAGACCCAAAGCTGTTGTTTGCATCAAAGCACCTGGCTCCTATTGTGCTGCCTTTCCGCCGTTTGTTAAATTTTATTTCACGTTATTTCTTCTATTTTGGCTTCCACCCTAAAAATCCTTCTATAAGTTCGCCAGCTGCCCTGCTCATTTAAGTACAACACCCTACAGCAAACGCAGCAACACTCACCCCTGCCTGAACAAAACCCCCCAGGATGAGGTCCCCTGCTCCTGTGTCTTAGGGTTCACCTGCCAATTTTGGGGCAATGCCACAAACCTGGCCATGCTCTTTGGCAAGCACAAGTTCACCTCAGTTTTTCCCAGACACACACTACTAGTTTCCCAGTGGTTCTCCCACAAACAGATGTATTCTTCCCCAGAAACCATCCTCAGCAGGGATGAGCACAGGGAGGGTGGATGTCCACCAGCATCACCAGACTGGATTGGGCTTTGAGCAATCTGGTCTAGTGAAAGGTGTCCCTGACCATCACAGGAGGGGTGGAACTGGATGCATTTAAAAGTTCTTCCCACCCAAACCATTCAATGACTCCTTTTTCCTGTGATCTCTGAAGAAGCCAGCCAAAAGCAGCTCAGAAGACCTCAGTGGCAGCAGGATTCAACCCATGCCCCCTCATTTCCCAAATGCCAGGCACATTGGATTTCATTTTTCTGAGTTCAGTCTACAATCAATCATTCTTGTTCTCTGCACAGGCCAATGAGGTCTGCGGAAAGAAAATTGCAAAAGATTTGTTATTTCCCTAGTGTTCCCATTTTCCCATTCCTTTCCCACAGAAGCAAGGGGTTTTTTTGTTCTGTCTTGTTTTGTTTCCCAACTTTCAGGGGAAAATCCTGACAAATGGAAGCCCTGATTCATACCAGCAAAAATTTGGCCTTTTTCAATTTAAGGTGGAGCCCTTTTTTGTCTGAGGATGAAAACATTTCTCTAACTGCACACAGAGGCAAGGACAGAGCCTTTGCCCTGCCAAATCCAAGGCCAAGTGGTGCTGGGTGCTGATGGCCACCACAAGTGGAGAGTTGTTGTGGAGGCTTTTCATCTGCTCCATGATCAGGAAAGCACTTCCATGCTGGCTCACAGCATGGGAAACAAGGAGACAGGTGGTCACAGGGTGGCAATGGTGGCTGTCACCAAAGAGACTTCCAGAGGTGGGAAAACATCTGGGGAGGGTTGCTTGGGCAGGGACACGGTGTGATGCCTCTCTGTGTCATTGGGATGCACTGGAAAAAAGGTTCCCCGTCCTCCTCCTGGGTTTTCTCAGGCAACTTAAGGATGCGTGAGAAGGACTCAGGAAGGGAGGAGGGAAAGTGCTGCTCCTCTCTATCATCACTGCACAAACAGAGACTCCTCCTTCCCTCCTCCCTCCATCCTGCTTGGGAAGGAGCAGAGAGAAACAGACTTGGGAAAAAGGGATTTAGGGCTACAGCCTATCTGCTCCCACAGCCCAGGGGAAGAAAAGTGAAGGAGAAAGAAGACCAAAGGACAGATGTGTCCCTAAAAACCTCCCTTGCAACTTTTCTTGACAAATGCTGCCATCCGTGCTGTACTGCTCCTGCTCCAGTGGCCACCTCTGCCTGTCACTGGGAGCCAACAGCGGGGAATGAGTTTTCTCTGACACTGAGACAGAAACGGCTTTAAATAAAACAAACAAAAACAAACAAACAAACAAACAAACAAAAACCAAAACCAAAAAAAAAAAAAAAAGGAAAAGCCATGACTTTTTTTCCCCCTCCTCCATCTCCATACAGAAAGCACATTTAGCAGAGCCCCAAGGGCTGGGAGCCATCAACAGGGCTGTCTGCACTTCAGAGGCTCCAGCAAGGAGAGCAGGTGGGTGCAAGCCACCGACTGCACCAAGGATGCTGTTCCCAGCAACCCGGGGTCCCCCATCATGTGAATTGGTGTCCTCTCCATCTCTCAACTTGCTGCTGACTCCAAAGGCCCCTAGGAGAGCAAGGGTCCCCTAACACAGCATATTGATGCTCCATGGGTTTTAGTCCATGTGGATTTTCAAGGTATTTTGCACCTGCAGCACACAGTAAAGGCACACGTCCTCCTCCAGCCAAGGGAATCTCCTTTGGCACTCACTCCCTGGGGCAAGATTCAGGAAGGCTTATGCACACCCACCCACACCTTTCCAAATCCTGCACCTCACATCTAGCACTGCTGGGTTGCCTCCTTCCCTCCTTCTCCCCACTCCAGCAATCAAGAAAAGGCATTTTGAACACAAATTAAGAAATCAGACTTTAGACACATCCAAGGAAGGTGGGAAAGGGCAGCAATTCCTCAACTACATGCCATGCAGGGGATCAGGGTAAGCACTATCCTTTGCATGGGCTGCTCTGCCCACCCCAGGGATGCCCACATTCCCACTGGCATGTAACCAGAGGCTGGCAGCTCTGCACTGGGAATCCCCCTGGAGGGGCAGGCAGGGGAGAGGAATGTCCCTGGGGGGAAAAAACACTCACTGGCAGGGTTTCACAGTAGGTTTTACTTCTTTTGATGGCAAACACACCCATCCCATAGGAAAATGCCTTCCCACACTGGAAAAGCACTGGTCGGAAGCAATACCCAGGTGCAGAGCAGGTGTTGGGGAGAGGGTGCATCCCACCCCTCGACATCCCACCCCTCATAAGCCCCATGCCTACCGGTGGGGCGAGTCAGGGTCGAAGCAGGTCCTGGCCACGTCGGTGGCCCGCGGGTCGCAGCAGTCGCCGTCATCGAAGTCGTCCAACATGTTGTTGCACTCCATGTGGCAGACGCCGTCGCGGCGCTTCCAGGAGAAACAGCGGCCGGGCCTCCGGCAGTCCCCGCCATCGTAGCCGGTGAGGGGATGCTCGCACTCGGGGTCACAGCGCTCGTTGCCCACCTTGCTGGGCTCGCAGCCCAAGAGGACGGCGCGGCGGCGCAGGGAGGAGTTGTGTACCTCCAGCAAGCTGAGCTGCCAGGAGATGTTGTAGGGCTGGAAAGCTTCGCTCAGAGCCCGGTGTTGCCGCCAAATCTGCTCCCAGCTGACCGTTGGCCGGCCACCGTCGTCCTCCGCCAGGTTCACCACGCGGTACCGCACCACCTTCCAGCTGCGCAGCGGCCAGTGCTGGTTGTAGTGGGACACCAGCTCCACGTTATCGCAGGCAGTCTGCCCACAGGCAGGGGGGCCCAGCGGCCGCAGGATGGGGGATGGTGGGGACAGCAGCACCCACTGCTGGGGGAAGGCACCCTCCCGAAAAGGCATCCAGCATTCCTCCGGGGTGGCAAAGCCAGCGGCCAGAGCCAGCCCTGCCGTCTCCCCAGCCACCTCCTCTAGAAAGGAACGCTGGAGTTGGGATTGCGACAGGGCGCCACGCCACAGGGCCAGCCCAGCCAGTTGTCCCCGGAAAGTGTGGGTGGTCCCCCAGGCGTCCCCCCCCAGCAGCAGCGTGTGACAGGAGGACATGAAGGCACTGTGCAGGGGTCCCTCCTGCCCGCCAGAACGGCCGACCCGCACCCCATCGACGTAGAGGGCCATCCACCGCCCATCGTAGCTGGCAGCCAGGTGTGTCCATGCCTCAGGGCGATAGCGGTGGTGGGAGGTCACCTCGGTGGCACTGGCTGCCCGGTCCGTGCGGAGGGAGAAGAAGAAACGGGCGTCCTTCTTGCCACTGAGCTGCAGGGCGCGGATACCCAGCGCCCAGCCCTTGTCGTTGGCTGAGTGCGAGCAGTTGTTGAAGACACCTGCAGCAGGTCGGGGACAGGGATGGAGAGAGAGGGCTGGTAAGGACCAGAGAGCATCGCCACTCCTCCCTGGAGCACAGGCTGGGTCCTCGGCACCAGGTAAATGAAGGTGGTCAGAGGCTGGGCAGGCGGTGCTCCGCCACGGGTGACACCCCAGCCACCATTCAAAATCATTTGGATGAGTAGGTGGAGCAGCCGGGAAGAATGGCAGAGCCAGAGAGGCAGGATGGAGAGGGGAGGAAGAGCATGGATGGGAGGAGAGGCTGAAGAGCGAGGTGTTTCTGAGTTGCTCTCTGTAGGAGTGCTCCGGCGGGATGGGATTAAAGGCTAAGCTTTTTATCTGCGAGCCAAAGCTTTTAAAAATTAGAGCACAGCAACCCAAAGCAATACAGGCTCCTCCAGGGACTGCTTCCCCAACAGCTTCCAGACAGATTTACAGCTCTCATTTATGCTCCAGTTTCCCTCCCAGTCATGCATCCAGTGCTGGCGGGAGAGGGTTGGAGAGGGCTGTGCTGCCTCCAGCCTGGCGAGTGCACTCCTCAGCCCCTAAGGTCACCTGAACACAAATCCACTCCCAGGAACAGCCTCTCCCTCTGTGCCCAAGCATGTTGCAAACCTGTTTTAGGCTGGGCAAGACCTGGAGCTGTGCTGACTTTCCCCCAGACTGCTGAGTGCCCACGGCAAAGAACCAGAGGCTTGCAGGCACGGGATACCATTGGGAATCAGCGGCCATAAGGTATTTAAAGGCTGGCAAGCATAAAGGGACCTGCTGCTTGAAATAAATGCCTCTGGGCTCCTAAACCACCATAGCCAGGATGTTCATGCAGGTCACTGGCTGAGGTGAACGAGCTTGAAGTCACTCTTTGAGTGACCAGTGGTGTCTTCTAGGGGCACCCTGCTCTCCCATTCATCACCCCTACAAAGAGTGTCCCAATGCTGACAAAACCTGCTGCCATGCCCAGAGACTCTTTTTATGTTCCTGCTGGGGTATTTCTTATCCTCTATCCTGCTTTTCCTGCCACTCACTGTGCCATTCCCATCACATATACTGCCTGCCCATCCTCATGGCATCAGGACCTTGTGGTCCAAAACAAAGCACTCCTGCCTGTGCCACTGTCTTGCCTGCCCCTGGGAATGCCCCACCTGCTGCCAGAATTGCAAAGAGGCCAGTAGAGAGAAGCAGAGGTGTAGAACAGAAGGAGCTCCAGGAGGAGCAGGACCTCCTGGCCCTCATCCAGGGGATGTGTCTGAAGCCAGGTTACCATGACCCCATGTTTCCCCCTTATAAACATGGCTGGCAAAGGCCACGTCAAACCCTGCTGCACCCCAGGAAGCAGCATCCCTCCCTCCATCCATCACTTTCACCAAGGACGGCATGGGTGGTGGCCTCCAAACCATCCCACGGCTGTAACCACCCTGGGCATGGATCCCTGTCACTGCTCACTACAAAGGCAGCCACGCACAAAGCCTCCGTGGGCGGATGGGATTTGGCCAGCTCTTGTTTTCTGGTGGATTGTGAAAGGGAAGCAGAAAGACCAGGGGAAGCTGAGACCAGGAGAAGCCAAAAAGCAGGAGGCCAGCAAAGGAGCCTTGCAGAAGTGAGAAGGCAAAGCTGGAGAGTACTTTTGGGCTGGGTGCTGGCTGAAACGTGCTGAGACCTGCACACTCAAAAGCCATCTTTGGGTCCTCACAGGGGTTGAGGAAACAGGGCTTGCTACCTTCTCTCTTGGAAAAACTCATGCAGTTCACCTTGAAATGATTCAGAGTGCCCCAAATTTGATTAAACCCCAAGATAAAAATGTGAAAAAAAGCATCAGGGGTGGAACAGCCCTTGGGGTGAGTGTAAGCTATCATCCTCACAAACCCATGCTGGAGCCAAGCCATGCCTGGCAGTGCCTGATGAGTTCAACACTGGCCAAAAGAAATTTAAGTGAGCCCAGAACCAGGTATAAGGACTTCATCAAAGTCCTCAAAGGGATGTAAGGCCAAGGCCAGCTCTACAACAGGGGAGGAAAATCAGTAAATCAGCAGCTGGTGCATCCTAGGAATGGCCAGGGATGACATCTCCACATCAGCAGCAGTGAAGGGTCTGCAGGCAGAGCAGCATGTCCCACAATCAGCAATCACTGCAGAACAGTGTAACAAAAAAGGTCTAACACCAGGTCCTGACATCTCTCAAGGGCCTTCATGAGAAATCGTCAGGGGAGCAGTTTGAAGACCCCAGGGTTTGCCAAGGAGCTTGGCATTTTGTCCTGAGACAACCTACCAGAAGGGAAAGCTGTTTGTAGAAGTGTGAGGTACCTCCTCAGCAGCTCTAAGTACAACTCTGCCTCTGATCCCTCAGGCAGGAAAGAGGAGCTCTAGCCTGGTTTAGGCTGTTCACCTATAACTTAGGGGAATTGCCTCTGGGGGGTGAAACAAGAGTTGTTGGTAACAGCGCAAAAAAATTTGAAGAGGAAGGTACCTGCCAGGGAAGGTCATGAAAAAAAGCCCACAAAGTGATCAAGTGTGCCCCTTTGTAAGGACCACACTACAAGCAGCCTCTCCCACTGGGGCCAGGAGTTTTACAGCACAAGGAACAGCTTTCAGTCATGCTTTGAGACCCAGACACTGTGGGAAATCAGCTGCTAAAGCTCCAGAGCGTGTGACAAAGGCCAGGAGCCTCTAGTCACGGTCACCCCTCAGGGTATGCAGTGGGAACCAGCTCAGGGACCCAAAGAGGACATCTGGATTTAAATACAGCAGGTGTTTTAGATGGTCTCTGGTGAAGGATCTGACCCAACAAAATCACCTACAATCTGACTAAAAACAAACCTCAGCCTGGCACATAGGGAAATTCCTTGGGGTTCACCAGAAGCAGAGCAGGCATAGATGGAAGGGAGACAAAAAAGGTAGAAAAGGAAACAGCATTACATGAAAGGACTCTCATCTACTGCCCAAAATGAGTAGGACAAGAAAGAAGGACCAGTTTCCGTCCCTAACAGTGGCTGTGGCAGGTTATACCCCAGCAGAAATCCCCCCATGAAGGGGTGACTAAGAAGGATGAACAACCCCATCCAGGGTGGCCCTGAGGCAAAATGTGGCATCTAGGAGGAAAAAACAACGACTCCTGAACCTTCAATCCAAGCAGCAGCCACGCCAGCTGACAGGACAGCTTGCTTTCCATGCTCAGAGCTGCTTAGCCTGCCCTTACTTCCCAGGCACTGATGCTGGGAGAGCTCAGCTGTGCCCTGCTTTCCTCCTGCCTTCCCTCACACATGGACACTTGGAGCCTCTCCAGTTCCTCCACACCTCTGGACTACCTCATGCTCAGCCGCCTCTCTTTCGACAGAGCAGCAGCAGCAGATCAGGAGCAGACTCGGCACCTGCCAAGGGCTGGCAGCTGCTTCTGTCACCTGCTCACACAAAATGCCAGCAGCACTGGGCTGGCCCCCTCTGGCCACCCACACCCAGGCCCCTTGGTCCCAACTGCAGGGAGACAGTGGGAAGTGAACAGTGACTCAGACAGCCGGAGGTTCCTGGGGCTGACTCAAGCCCTGGAGCAGGGAAGCTGGGGGATATTACTCGAGTGAATGCCAGCGCTCACGGGTGGTGCTTTCAGCACTAACGACTGTCCCACCCTCCAGAAGGAAATTAAAAAATAAAGAATAAAAAATAGTAATAAAAAAACCCTCTGCTGGCTAGCTGGGAAATTCAAACCCCAGCACCTGCAGGCCAGACCTCCAGATGCAAACAGACGTGCTGCTGCTGCAATGACTGGGAATTGTGCTCCATGCATCCCAAGGTGCTGCCTGCCAGAAGGGGGGTGTCGAGGATGCCGATGGGAAGGCAGACAGTGAGGGGGATGCTAGGGAGTTTGGTAGTTTCCTTGTACACGTCTGTTTTTCCCCTCTGCCACAGACTCCAGCTTGTCCCTCCTACCTCTTCCACAGCACAGCTGTGGTTATTGCCCTAGAACTGGGGAGATAAATCAGTGAAAGGGACCAGGCAAAGCAGAGGGAGGTTCAGAGGGATGATCACAAGCCAAGGGAGAGTTAGGATATAGAGAGAGATTCCCCAATCAGCTTGGCTGGGGCAGCACAGGAGCACAGGAGCCCACACTGTGTGGATCCCAGACATCCTGGCACTGCCATCTGTTCCCAGCCCTTCCTAGCATCCCTACACTGCCCTGCTGAGCTTGTACCCAGACACAAACACCCATCCTGGCACAGCTGAATGAAGCACCACTGCAGGAGGTGACATCTGTCCTGCTCTGTGCCTGCGTGCCAGTCTTCTCTGTCTCCTCAGCTTCTCCATCACAGGATCATTAAGGTTGGAAAAAAAAACTTTAAGGTCAAGTCCAACAGTTAACCCAGCACTGTCAAGCCCACAAATAAACCAAGTCCCTAAGCACCACATCTATACATTGTTAACAATTCCAGGGATGGTGATTCCACCACTTCCCTGGGCAGACTGTTCCAGTGCATGACAACTNTGGTCTCAAGGGAAGGAGGAATATTCCACGCCCGCGGTGCTGACAACACGGGTGTGGGCGCGGGGTGTCACCTGCCAGAGCGGGGAACTCGGGGAGTCCCCCGTGCGGATGTTTGCGGAGNGATTCCACCACTTCCCTGGGCAGACTGTTCCAGTGCATGACAACTCTTCCAGAGAAGAAATTTTTCTTACTATTCAATATAAACGTCTCTTGGCACAATTTAAGGTAATTTTGTCTTGTCCCATCACTTGTTACTCAGGAGAAGAGACAGACAACCACTACACCCTCCTTCCAGGTAGCTGTGGAGACCAATACTGTCCCCCCTGAGTCTCCTTTTCTCCAGGCTGAGCCCCCCCAGCTCCCTCAGCTGCTCCTCATAGCACTCGCTCATCCCTTGCCGGTTTCTCAGCAAGCTCTTGAGGGGGCAGTTATGGGTAGAACAAGCCCCGTGGGGCCGCCCCCTGCCCCGCAGCCGTTCCGCGCAGCCCTCGGGGACCGGGCCGGGGCCGGGCCGTGAGNCCGGCCGCTCCCGCGGAGGGTCCGGCACCTGCGGCTCCCGGCCCCGCCGCCTCTCCCCCCGGCTCCGGCCCCGGCCCCGGCCGTCCGCCTCGCCCTCCGGCTCTTCTCCTCCTCCCCAGGCTCCCCGCGGTCTCCGGCCCCGCGGGGATGCGGCTCCGAGCGCCCCGNGAGCCCCGACAGCCTGTGTGCCCGCAGCCCCGAGCAGGGGGGACTGGTGGGCTGGGGGGGAAGGGAGGAGAATCAGGGGGAGCGTGTAACCCAGAGAGACCTTCCAGCTCCCGGCGAGAGAAGACGGAAAAAACAGATGGAGCCGGGGCGGGATGGGGGGGT
>VYZP01062004.1:8648-37620 GCA_013400635.1 Hypocryptadius cinnamomeus | reverse complement strand
CGGCGCGGCGGCTCGGAGCCTCCGTCCCGCACCCCGAGACCGGCGGGGGCTCCCCGCGGGCCAGGCTGAGCGCCGCCAGCAGCAGCGCGGCCAGGGGGGCTCCGCCGCGCAGCATCCTCCTTGGGAACGAAGTTTGGGGGCTGGGAGGTGGGGGGCGAGTGGCCGCGGGGGAAATGGGGTGTTCAGGGGGGCGGCGGGCGGCAGCGCCGGGGCACAGTCCCCCGCCCCCCGCCGCAGCCGCTGCCCCCAACTTTTCCCCGGCACCGCTCTCCTCCCTTCTGCTCCTGCGAGATGAGGAGGAGGAGGAAGAGGAGGAGGAGAAGGAGAAGGAAGGCGAGAGCACCGCGGCGGGGACCCCCTGTCTGCCTGCAGCCGGGGTTCCCGGGGCACGGCGGACCCTGCGCGGCGCTCGGCGCTGCCCGGCTCTGCCTGCGGGAGCGGGGGATGCGTTAGTCGCCCTTATCTAGAAAGCCCCGAGGCGCTCCGCTCCCCACCCCCACCTCGAGGAGGGGTGTGGAGGGGGGGGCTGCCCTTATTTAAAGATGATTATGTCCAATCTAATAAACCCCGAGCGGAGCATCGCCCTCCCTTCCCTCCGCCCTCCCGGGCGCTGCCCAGGATGCTGGCGGGGAGGGGATGCGGAGGAGACACAACCCTCCGGGCGCTGGGTCCCCTCCGCACCCCCTTCCCGCCCTCGGGGTTTTGGGACAGCACCTGCCCTGTCCCTGCCCGTGTTTGCTCCTGTTGTAGCTCCCACCTCGCCTCCGTTCTCCATCTCCATCACCTAGAAAAGAAGCTGAAAGGAGGGGACACCCTCCCTCAGCCCTGCCCCAGGCAAGGTGAGAGGTTTTCTTGGACTCGGGGTCCCTCCTCGGCAAGAGATTTTTCTGCTTTTTCTTGCTTTTATTATTTTTTTCCTTTCCCAAACAATGACACATGCAGAAAGGTGGGGTGGAGGTGCCTTGTCTGAGCAAACCACATCCAAAAGCCAAAAAAACCCCTATGAATGCACCAAGAGAGTGGGCAGCTTTGTGAAAAGCATCTCACCTACCCCCTGCCTGTGTGTACAGCACCAGCGCTGCTAGGGAGAGTTTCTCAAAGCATACAGGTGAGAAAACAAACCCCCAAAGTTTCCTCTTGCTTCCCAAGACTCCCTCACACCAGCACATGGCATAGGAGACTAGGAAAACTTCAGCAAGGAGATTCAGTGAGATGAGAAGCTTTTTCATGCTTCCATTTCATTATTATTATTTTATATAATTTTTTTTTTCACTCCCAAACACTATCTGTGGCGGTCAGTCTGAAGCAGGGTTGCCAGCGAAAGCTGGGAGGCCCATTCCAGGGTACAGGCTTTCAAACCAGCAAGGCAGGAGGGAAGGGATTTAAGAATAAACGGCAGGAGCTGGCTGAGTGGGGCTGGGGTTGGGTGGGTTTTTTGTCTTCTCAAGGTGGGAGGGTGATGGAAATAAGGGTGGGGGACTGGTGCCTTTAGTCAGGGGGAGGTAGAAAAATACAGTGCTGGAAAATCTGAGGGTTAGGAGGGGTGAGCACAGCACATCTCCTGCTGCCCGGGAAGGAGGAAGGTGGGTGTGAGCACACAGAGAGGTGAGGGCTGGGCTGGCGGGGTGTGAAGAGGAAGGGAGGACACAAGGGAGAGAACAAGGCTAGGCAGAGCAAGGATGGCTCATGCAAAGTTGCTCAGGCAACTCCCGAGGAGATGTGTGACGTGAACCACATCCAAGCACAACACCAACACCCATTGCTTGAGGGGAGGTGCTGGGAAGAGGTCTGCAGCTCTCCTGCCTGCACCCACCGACCCAGTGCCCATCCACTGGCAGTGGGGGCATGGAGACAGCCCTGCTCAGGGCCTGGCACTGGTGAGGTGGCCCAGCAAGTGTTGTCCTGGGGCCAATGCCAGCAAGCGCTGCTTACAGTGCGTATTCATTCAGGAATGAACCGGGCTCCTGATAGCTCTGTCTACCAGGGCCTGATAAGAGAGGATCCCATGGGATGGCTAATTTTGAATGGTGGTGACTTTATTAAGAGGCTGTTTATCATCTTGCCACACAGCCAGGTACTCCAGAGAAACAAGACCCCCAACAACATATGCTGCCATCCAAGAGGTTCAGCAGCACTGCCTCCTCAGGGACAGCCTAGCTGGGATGAATCCAGCATCAAGGCAACAAAACCCTCCAGAAGTGCACCCAGGCAGGGACTCTATATATAGGCCCTGGCCTGGGCTAAGCTGCTCCCTTGACAGAATGACACCCACAAACAAATAGCTCTGCTGCCTGCAGGGTTGGGATGCACCAGGAGCTGCAAAGCCCACCAAGGAGCCCACTTCCTGGGGGCAAGATGGGCAACAGCAGAGGAAGGCTCCCTACCATGCCATGCCCCTGTCTTCCCCTGCTCTGCCTGTCCAAGCCTGAGTCTGTCTGGATTTAGGAACCACTGGAGCAGGAAGTTGAGACTATGAATCATTATCCCGTGTTGGCTCTTGAGCACTCTCCATCCAGGCAGATTTCCCTGGCAATCCCTGCCAATGTGGGGCTGGTGAGGATGAGGATGGCAGGACAATGGGGGCACATCACTGGGCTAGTTCAGCATCTGGGGAAGAGATACTGGGATGCTGTTCCCATCCCAGCACCACTGTGGGCTGCAGAGTAAATCCCTGTCATCTGGGTAATTTTTCTTTGCTTTAAAAAACAGAAACAGAAACAAAAAAAACAAACCAAACAAAAAAGAAAACACAATTAACTGACCACTGAGATGATTTCACTGCTTGTGAACCTGTGAAGAGAGGTATGCACTGGTCCTGTGGATAAGGCAGGGATTCCAGGGTGACTGACTAGTGGCAATATGCCCTCAGCATGTTTTCTGTCTCTCAGGGAAGCAGAGTGGGCATCTGTTAGAGATCCCAGCTCAGAGCCAGGCCATCTTGGCTAAGGAATGCAACAGGCCTGGTATCTTCCATGGACATGATCCTTGCAGGCAAGGTGCCACTGTAGTTCAAATCTGCTAATGATGTTCAGGAGCAAGTAAAAGGATGCTGGGTGGGAAGAAGGAGGAGGGCAGAGGGGTGTGAGAGGGTCACTTTGCCTCGTTATTCCTCAACCCTTCCCCACTTGTTGTCCTTCCTAGCATGTCCCTGTCCTTTGGACCCTCTGGACTGTCAGTCTCTGCAGCCAGGGTTATTTGGGGTGGAGATTGGATAAGACAGGCTGATGATGCTGGGAAGGAGCAGGGGGCCAGGGGCCTCTGGAAGGAGGCAGGGGAAGGGGGGAGCCCCTTCAAAGTGAGATGCTGAGCGAGGGCTCTGGGATGGTTCCAGCACAGGAGTGAGGTACCCAGGACTGGTTCAGCCCACACTGGAGGAAGGTGAGAAGCAGCTGTGGGGTGCACTATAGGGGGAATGGATAAGATGACCTTTAAAGGACCCTTCCAGACCAAACTATTCTATGATTCTAGGATTTAGCTGGAGCAGAGGCTGAGCCTTGCTTTTCCCCACGCCTGTCAAAAACCATCAACAAAAGCCTTCCTCTCCCTCCACTCCTCCTCGGGAAACCACCAGTGATCTTGACATGGGAATAAAGGCTCTGGGAGAATCCAGCTTTTTTGTTCACGGCCAGGCAGCCAAATCCCACAAGCCTGAGACAGCAAGCCTCAGCAATCAAAGCCACGAGCAACAGCCGACCCCGCTCAGGGCACAGCCCCAGCCCTCCCTCCTCTCCCTCCCCAGCTCTCCTGCTTTTCCCAAGCAGATTAGGAGCCTGTTCAAACACTCAGGACCCCCGTAGGTCAGAGACGCTGGCCTCTCGCACCAGAGGTTTGTTTGGGAACTCGCTGAGTTTCCTGCTTCTGGTAGGTCTGGAGATAAGCCCTGGTGTGCAGCTGCCGTCTGGTGCCAGTGCCGGTAGGAGTCCACAGTCGCACACCGAAAATCCAGCAGCAAAAGCTCCAGAGCCATACAATCAAAGGAGCACAGAACGGTTTGGATTGGAAGAGACTGTAAAGATCATTTTGTCCCACCCTCTTGCCATGGGTGGGGACACCTTCCACTATCCCAGGTTGCTCCAAGCCCTGTCTGACCTGGCTTTGGACACTTCCAGAAATCCAGGGCCAGCCACAGCTTCTCTGGGCAACCTGTTCCAGGGCTTCCCCACACTCACAGGGAAGAATTTCTTCCTAATACCTAAATCAAAACCTCCTCTCTTTCACTTAAAAGTAATCTCCCTTTGTCCTATCACTAGATGCCCTTGTCAAAATTCCTGTCCCCTGTGTGTTTGTGACTTGCAGATGGACACATCTTGTAAGGATGAGAGACAATCACAGAGACCTCCCATGGGCACTCCCCTGGATTCTCCATGGCCTGGGATGCTGGGTTCCCCTCACCCTGCAACACCCAGCAAGGTTTCCCTGTGCTGTTCAGTCCCATGAGTTTGGTGACAACAATTTCTCTGCTGAATCCAGCTGTACCTACCTCAAGGCTTTAACGAGCCACTTACATGACCTCAACTCCTTTGGCAATGAAGCCAAGGAATGAATTTAAATAACAGCAAAGGATATGTCTGCTGCCTCATCCTCACACCTCACACCTGCCTACTCCCCTGTGCTCTGAGCCACACAGCCTGTAGACTGCCCAGGGTAGCAGGAATGCAGGGAGTCCATGGAGGAAGCCAATGAGCCAGGCAGTCATTGGGGCATCAGCTGAGGTGCTTGGAAGCTGGTTCATTGCATCACCATCAGCTGCAGCTGTTTCAGAGCAACCTTGGACATCATGCTGGAGCCCTGAGCTGCAGCAGAGCTGTGCTTTGGATGGTTCTTGCAAGCTTCCAGTAAAAACCATTTGCTTCCAGTTGGGAGGTGAGGATGGTGAAGATGCTCAGCAGTTCGCTCACATCTCTGCATAGGGAAGACATTCCCTACGCAACAGCCTCCAAGGATCTTCCTGCATCCAGAAGTTTTACACTTCACCAAGAACTTGCAGTTGCTAAATTAAGATCTGCTAGAGAACAGGGCATGACCTTTGCCAGAGAGGGTGTCTCAGATATTGAAAATTATTCCAACTGCTGACAAAAGGCAGGGACTTATCTGCCTTTATGTAATGTGGCTCTTCTAGCAGCTAAGGAGGAAAAGCATACATGAAAAAGCAGGGGGAAAATGGAATCTAGCTTCTCACTTCCATTCTGCTGCTGTTATTGGGGAGTTTCAGCCCCATTAAGTCAGGATAGTCCAAGCACAACTCTATCCCAGCTCAGTGGGAAGTGCTTGCCAAGGGATGCCACACAGCTCCTGTGCCTGCAGCAGAGGCAGGAACCCAGAGGAGCTGTGCAAGCACTGAAGGGAGAAACATGTTGGTACAAACACAGCAGGGACCCACTCGGACTTTCAAAATCCCACCCCAGCAGAGCCAAATGTGCTGGCAGGAGCTCCATGGGAGCACTACTGCACCCATAGCAGCTCTGGTGGCCAGCTGGAATAATGACACAATCTTGCTGCATTTTCATCACCCATGTGCCCACACCAACATCTGCTTGTTAATCCCTGTTGGAAATACTGCTCACACGATAGCATCACTTCCTTAATCGAGCACGACTTCCCTTGCAGGAGGGTCAGAGCAATCACCTGCACAAAGCTCCACCATCTCCTGATAGCCTTCACCCTGCTCCTGCATTTTTAGACACTTTCCATGTGTTGCCCAGACAGAAAACCAGAGAGCTAGAGCCAGCTGATAAGACATGAAGTGAACACTTAATCTGGCACTGGTATCTGAAGGACGAGGGAAGGGAGAAATGGCTTGTGGCACCTCAGAGCAGATGCAAAACTCAGCAGTTCCTCAAAATTCACGTTTTAAGATCTCTCGTCTGATGCCAGGGAACAGCTGCAGCAAGAAGGAAAGGAGCAGAAGTAAATGAGCACAGTGGCTGAGGTGGAGGCAAAGGGGCTGCATTTAACTTCTACCTTAGGATAGAGGAAGCTTTTTGGTACTGTGAATCAGAGGTGCCACCTTATTGTTGATCCAAAACTCACTGTCATTGGGACATCCTCTATGCTGCAGAGAACCTGCTTTGTCATTTGGCAGTGAGCAATAAAAAGAAGCACGAAAGAGTCAGACTCAGCTCTTAAAAGCTGGCCAGCAGGGTTTTAAGTATTTGGGGTTTGGACAAGTTCATCACAACAAGGAAACACCTCTGCCTTCCCCATTCATTTTTAGAACAGACAAATAAAAATAGACTTTCCAGAAGAGCCACAGACAGGGGAGAGAAGAAGATGGAGCCATGTGCCAGCTGCCAAGGAAGCTCACAGCCTCCAACCCACAGCTGTGCTATGGACCTGCACTCAGGCCATTCATGTCCCACCTTGGGGCAGGTTGGAACCCTGGTTAAAATGTGGAAGAAAGGATGAGCACATACACACAAGAAAGCAAGAGAAAAAAGTGATTATCCCTGGCTGGGGATATGACATCTACTGGTTTTCACTGGACAAGGAAAAGAGCAAGAGATGAACTCTGGCACCGCCCACTATCCAGCAAGTTTTCAGCTGCTTTTTAGTTTGTTTGTTTGTTGGATGTTGCCCACAGTGTGGTTTTGTGCCTGCACTGTAGCAAGTGGCAGCAGCCCCAGGTGTGCACCCCCAGGCCAGTGGCATCCTGGTACTTGTGAGTCCACACATGAGCAGGAGCTCGAGGCACCAAGAGCATTGGCTCCCTCCAGCCTTTCCAACTGGAGTGGGTACCTCCATTTCCCATAGGACTTGCATTGGGATGTGTCCTGCCACGTTGTGTCTCCTATGCCAGTTAGCTGAAACCCTCAAATCTTTTGTTTCGTGCTCCTGAGCCCTTCAGGAGGGTGTCAATGGTGGTCAATGGTGTTGTGATGATGGTCCACCTCTGTGGCCCACCTCAAGCACAGAACACCTAAGGGTGTTTGGTGTTTCGCTCCTGAGATGTTTGTGGCATTTTTTTACCCAGTCTTAACCCCAGTGCCACCTTAAAACCTTCTCACTCCAGAGTGCTCACCACAGATGTTGAGCAGAAGAGAAGAAAGCACAAGTGTGAAAGCCTTGGTCAGGACAAGATCTTGCTGGCAAGGACCATCCCTTCCAATTCAGAAGCTTCCTCGGTGCTAAAACCCGTTGGATTTTTGTAGCCTGCTGTCAGTCTTCATCTCAGCTCAGTCAGAACTAATTAGCTGATTTGTCTTTATCTGTAGGTCAGGTTTTCCTCTCAAACATTTCTATGACTTCTTTTGGAGCTGTAAATGCATGAGTGACCCCTGGTTGAGAAGGGTTACTCAAAGCCATCTCTGACCACCCTTTTGTGCCACTGGCAGAGCTGGCCAGCAGCACTTCCAGCTTCTGCCAGACTTACTGTGTTGGCAAGAACAGGAAAAATGCAGGAATTTCAGTCCGGGGAGAGCCAGCAAAATCAGTAATCTATCACTTGGGATGCAAACCTACTGGGCAAGGCCTTTCCAGTTAAAGATGAAGAGGAGATGCTGTTCGTGCCATGTCCTCCCTGTGCAAGCCTCCAGCTCCTGAATCTGCTGCTGGAGACTCCCCTGCAGCTCAATGTGGCCATGCAGTCAAGATCCCACATTATCTCCTTCTTGCAGCCCATGGCACTGTGCCCACTGCTGCAGCTCTACCACCATCACCCACAGTGATCCTTTCCCTCCTTGCCTTCTCTAGGGCCCTGGAGACTCTGGAAACATGCCAGTGTCCCACACTGCTTCCCAGCTGGGCCTGGGGGCACTAGGCCAAGCAGGAGGTGCTCCAGGGATGCAGCAGTCCCTTGAGCATTACCCATTGCCCAACAGGGTCTGTGCCTTCGTGCTGTTCCTAGCCAGACTGCAGCTCTCCAGCATTGCCACCGGGGACCGTGGAGGAAAGTGCTGCTGCACAGACTGAAGGCAGCTGAGAAGAAAGATAAAGATAAAGCCTCATTTTGTTGGGATACTGGCATGCTGGCACTCATGCGACCCTCTTAGTTCAAGCTGGCTTTCTGTGAAAAAACCTCAGATCAAACTCATCCAGCAAAATCCCTGAGTACAGAAAGAGTAGTCCCTGTAAGAGGCTATTTGGCAGCATTGCTGTCCCAGGCCAGTTTGAGGGATTAAAACAAAAACACCCTTTTGCCGGTACAGAAGGTCTTCAGCATTGGCTGTATTTTTCCTGGGATTAAACCGTGCTGGGGAAACCATGCTTTTCCAACCTGCCGCTGCCCCTGGGCTGAGAGGGGATCCTGCCTAGATGGGTTTCCCAGCTAACCCCCTGCCCTCACAGGACTGATTTCCCCCGCCAGGCTGCCAAAGCACCACCAGCACTGGAGGCTGAGATGTGTCCGCATCCCACCACGAGGGCACCGTGAGCCCCGCGGGAGCGGCGTGCAGGGAACCCCCGAGCGAGGCGGGCAGCGGCCGGGCGCATCGCTCGCACCGAGCGCCGCGGGACCCGGCACCCTCCGGCCCCGGAGAAGGTGCTGCGGTTCTTGGTCTCCCCCCAGTGACCAGACCACATATGACAAAGCAGCAGGTCTGGCTCATGCTGGGGATTTCCAGCCCCAGGAGCAGAGCTCCTGGTGTATGATTACCAGGTAATTATACTAATAATTATTTCCCGGAATCCTCCCTGTGAGCAAAGCCCTCGCGTTGGTATGCAGGCTTGTGTTGCCACTTTTGGAAACAAGACCCTATTTCTCCCATACACCAGCACTAGAAATGTATATATTCATTCATTAAGGAGCACTGACACCACCATGGCAAATGACCTGTCAACGGATTTACAGCAAGAAGTAAGTCACTGCCGCTGAGCCTGCACTCTTAATGTAATTAAAGTCCTCTGTTTGGAATTCGTTGTTAATTAATATTCATGCTCTGTTTCCCATCTGCCATTCCATGTTACTGGATCCTTCTGAGATTGATCAGAGGGATATTAAGGCAGCAAGCAGACAGAGAAAGAGGGGTTGCCTGGTGGGAAGGGATTGAATCAGATTTTGGTAGAGGAGCAGAATTGCATCCAGGACCCCAACTGCTCTGGGAGAGAATGGCTGAAGAGCATCATCCTGGTTTGCTGTGTTGCTGAGGGCAAATAAAAGGGATGGTGAGAATGATGAATTGGAAGATAGACACCACTGGCTGGCTCCTGGAGTCTCTCAGGGCTTGCTTCAGCCCTCAGAGGGAGGTGAGAAGCATCTCTGGAGCTGGATGCCGAGGATGAGCTGGCAGTTGTTGCTGTGAGTGAAGTGTAATTGAGATGAGTCCAATTGCTGGCCCTTGTGGTTTGGCCTGGGGAAGCAGCCAGGTCAGCCCAGCCCCATGAACCAGACCCACAGCTCAGTTATTTGGGGGTGGAAGCTCAGAGGGAGCTCCCAGTGAAGCCACACTCACTTGGGCATAGGCAAGGAAGACACAGACGTGAGGGTATTAATGGGTACCAGAAGATTTTCCCAACATAGTGCAGGGTATGCCAGGATATCTGCAGGGGAACAGGCCAGCTTCTCAGTGTGGGTACAGCCCTTGCAGTGGCAACACACCAGGTGCTCCTCTTACAGCAGGTCATGGGCTGGCCCTGGCCCTGGATGGGCCCTGAGAGCATGCCCCATCCCTGCACAGCCTGGAGGTCTCCTCCTATCTGATCCTATCTGATCTCCTCCTATCTGATCTGCAGCCACTGTAGCGTTTCCACAAGTGCTCAGCATGGATCCCAACACAGTCAGAACACCCACGGGAACAGCCACAACTCCTGCCCCAAAAATACTGAAACCAGGCACAGGCTGTCCACTGCTCTGGGTGGGAAAGATGTCCCCACATCACAGCCTGAGAGCCTGGTGGTTGCCATCCCACTGGGCACGTGGGCTGCTGTAAATGCAGTGCTCAGCAGCATGAAGAGGCCAGGCTGGAGATGTAATGGCCCTGGTAGTGGCCCTGTAACACCCCACAGCCCCAGCTCCAGGTGCTGGAGGTACGTCACTCATACTGACCCATATCACCCCACCACCACATACCAAGATGCTGGAGATGACAGAGCTGAGCATCCTTTGAAATTAAGGGCACTTCATGCACTGCAAAGCCTCCTGAAGTCCCCTCCTGTTCCCAGCATAGCTGGGGGTCTGTGATTGGTGCAGACAGGTAGGCAGCTGGAAGGCAGGTCTTGCAGTCAGCCTCTCTCAGCAGGAGGGCACTGCCCCTCTCCCTTTCCTGGGCACCTCTTCTTCCCCAGGAAAGGTGTCACAGGGACAGGTTATCTCTGGATGGAGGTTCCCAAAGGACCAGAAGGACTGGGGTCTCAGCCAAGCCCTGAGTGACAATGGCTCTGTTGCAGGAGCACTATACATGGGGTTTCCTCTATTAACAAAGTCCATTTTGAATGGTTTTTAGATCCTTAAACACAATCATAGGGCTTAAATTGGACACACCCTGCTCTGAAAGCCGAGTCCTCCCAGTACCTCCTCTTTATATACGAACAATCAAAGTGATTTATTCATCTGCCTAAAGCTTGGTTACTCTTTGGGCATCCATCCATTATCCTTATCTATCTGTCCTAGCTGGGAGCTGAGCAATCCATCTTGCCCATCCCAATGTATGCCAAAAGGCTCCGCGTGCTGCCGTGCTCCAAGAGGGCTCTGCTGGAGCAGACGACGCAGGGCTGGTTTTCAGCAGTGTTAACGCAATCCCATTGACGTCAACCAGAGCCACCTGTTGTCACCCTCCTAGACAATTACAGCCTAGGATGGGCAGAACCAAGGTGGGCACTGAAGGGATTTGTAGTTGTGATCAGGACTGGATGTGCCACCAGGCTTGCCACGGAGCGCGTGGACCTTGTGGCCTCTGTTAACCCAGAGAACTTCTTGATTCTCCTGATTAAATTGCAAAAGGGGATTAGTGGTGTGGTCCTGGGGCATCATCTTCTCATCTGTGATGAAAAGATCACGCTGCTCCGGTGCCACATGGATAACCAACAGTGGCAGCTGCACCCTGGCTCCCCGCCGTCCCTGCCTGGGATGTTGCAGAGGGGCTCAGGGCGTGTCTCAGGTAATAGCAGGGTGCTGCCCTCATGCCTCAAGGGGAAGAGAGGTTCCAAACCTTGTAGAAAGTGTAGCACCGTGAGGATGTTAAAACCCTGGAAGTGTTGAAGGCCAGGTTGGACAGGGCTTGGAGCAACTGGGTCTGGAGGAAAGTATTCCTGCCCACAGCAGGGGTGTTGTAACAAGATGGTCTTTAAAGGTCCCTTCAAAACCAAACCAGTCTGTGATGCTATGATCTGTGGTCATCAGAAATTTGCTCATAAAATGTGCTGTCACCTCCCTTCTCATCTTTCCTCTGAGACAAACAGTTGTGATAAGCTGAAGCTCCTTGTATGCAGCAGGCAGGTGCCCAGCAAGGAGAAGTGGGATTTGTGCTCTCTGCCCCACTGTCTGCTGCTGTTCTGGGTTCTGTGGGGATTGTTCAATCCCACAGCCATGGATTGGAGAGTGCTGCATGCCCCTCAGTCAGGCAGGAGACATGGAGGGTCTCCACCCTGCAGAAGATATAGCTCAGGGAGGATGGCACTGGGGCTGCACGTCATATAGTGGGCACCTCTTGGTCAGTAGGTTGTGTGACCACTGCAGAAAATATAAACTAAAAAAATAATTCTAGAAGCTTAAATAAACTACACAAGGCACAGTGTCCTTCTAAGCAAACCAGGAAGGGTTTGCAGCTCCCCACCCCAAGAGGGTACTCATCAAATTTCACCTCTTCAGGTGCAGCACAGGGTGAAAGACTTTTCCCAAGGTCAGGAAGAGTATTTGGCCACAGCCAAACCAAATGGCTTTCCCATGGCTTCTCTCTCAGAAAAAACTGAACCAGTTTGGCTTAAATCTTTCACAGAAATTCAGGTTGAGGCAAATCCCTGGGAGACAATTTCTGCCTAAATGTCTGTGTTTTGGCGTTGTTCTAAGTAATGGGAAACACAGCCCCATAATGGGAAGTATTGGGCAATCTCAGTAACAAACAGTGTTATCTGCCCTGTCTACAATAAAACAATTAATTTTCATTAATTCTCTTCTTTGAAGAGTATTTGTAGACTGAGGGGCAGGGGAGAGAGAGAAGACAAAAAAAAAAAAAAAGGAGAAGAAAGCAATGGAATTAGCCAACCACCTCCAGACTTGAATCACTCTAGACGTGTGACAGCACCTGGCAGAGCAAGGAGAGGTGCTAAAGGCTGTGGATGGGACACTTCTGAGCTCATCTAATAAACAAGGAAAAGGTTTCTGCCACTGCCATCTCTGAGCACGTTGGCTAATATAGGAAGAAGTTCCTGAGTCATGGAGGACGAGCACAGGGAGTAGGAGTAGGGCAGAAGCACCTCCAAAAAACAGTCCCAGAGAGGGAAAATTACATGTTTTCACAGTATTTGAGACCATTTTCATCTGTGCAGAGTGGGCAACCAATATTCATGTCAGGATTCCCCATTGCATTGGGGACTGTGGTTTGCAGCCTGCCTGAAAGCAGGATGCCCACAAATTTTTGTGAAAGTGCTCATTTTGGAAAGATTTCCAGCCTGAGGAATTAATGGCTTGGAATACCTAGAAAAGCTCTAGGTAAGCACCTAAAATTTGGGGAACCTAGGCAGACCCAGACCCTTCAGACCAGTGCCTGCAACTGGGTACCATGCAGCACAACTTGTTTCCCCACTTTTGCAGCAAACTTGGTAGGTTGAAGTGGGGTGAAATGACCCCCCTGACCATGCACCTTTTTTGACATCACCATGGTTGGATGGGACACAGGTAGTGAGCATAACTGCTGCTGCACTCGTGCAGTCTGACCCAGTGAACCACCAAGAGGTTTTGAGCCATGTCTGGCTGTCTTCTGGAAATTCCTGGGCAGATTGTGCCAAAAGATCACCCAGGTTTGACGAATTTAGCTTGCTGTAGTGTCGGATGACTCTGTCCACAAGCCAGGTTGATTTCATAGCCACTGTAAGAGCAGGGACAATAACCACAAGCTTGGAGAGAAACCCACAAGCCAAAAAGGTGGTTTTATGCAAAGAAACACCCTTCACTGAGCTTAAGTCAAACAATGAAATATTCATAGGACACTAAAGCAGCGGGCTCCCTGGCTGCCTCCTTATGGGAATCCAATAATACTGGAGACAGCCTTAATTCAATATTCAAAAAGCCTCTTTCTCTTTCTCTCTCTTTCCATCTCCTCAACGTCTCTTTGGATTCAGAGATCTTTTGGAAACCTCAGCTTTATATGCTGGATGCATTAGTGGAGAGGAGGAATGGGGGGGAGAAGGAGTGGGAGCACGAAGATGGGGATCACACACAGGACAGCTGGAGATTTCTGGTCCCCAGGCAGCCTGAGGATGCTTGCTGCAGGATCTGAGCCAGCTCTTCCCAAAAGCATGGCTGCATGGCTTTTTTGGGGCAAGGCCCACACTTGTGCTCAGACATGGCTGGTTAGGAGTCAGCTCTGGTCCAAGAGCTGTGTGACCATGGTTGTGTGGTCCTGTGCTCCCACAGACAGACTCAATGCAAAAGAGGATGCCTGACTCAGATGCAGTGGAAGTGAGCAGGGCTGAGACCATTTTTGGTTCGGCATCTATTCTGCAAAAAAAGTCACGGAAGAGGGAGCCTTTTGTTCACCAGAATAGACTGAAAATTGGGATAGTTGGGCCCAGGTGCTCACAAGGATAAAGCCCTGATGACCCAATGACGTGGCTGCTGTTCACATGGACAGTCAGCACAGCCAGAGTGAGGACATGGATGCTGGCAGTGCTTGAATGAGCCATTTGGGTGCTTCCCAGTTGCTGCTGATGCTACAGCTCTCAATCCCTGACCTGGAAGAGCAATCCTGACATCTTCCTCCTCATTTCAGAAAGAGGCAGAAGTCATGTTTTGAGTGGAATTGCACTGAGCTAACCTCCAGAAGTCAATACTGACATACAGCTACTCCAGGCCAGGAGATGGGCACTGTTTCATGCTGCAACTGAGTGGGAGGGAGCTGTAGCTCTGCTGGTAGGACCTTTCTTCCAGTGTGGGAAGGGACAATACTCAGGGTTGTGACCAAAGCACCTCCCGCTATTGAAGGTCCAGGGAATTGCTTGCTGACCCCCCCTATACAAAAATAGGGGCAACAAAGGATATGAGCGGTGGGACATGGCTTTCTACACCATCCATGGACACCATGGGTGCTGGATGCTGTAGATGCTGAAGCTTCACACACCTCAGACATATTCAGGGAAGAAAGTCCCCCATTTGTCATCTGTAGCTTTGAATGACAACGCTCTATACATGTTGCAGCAAAGTGAAGATTTAGAAGAGCAACAGCTTTCCGAGCACTCAGCGCAGTATTCCCCCCATTCCTCACCCTGCCCGGAATTCTTTCCCGGAGAGTATTTAAAATCCAATTATTTACTCCACAATGAACTGGTTATTTGGTTTCTTCTGGCATCTCCCAGTCACGAATGCCCTCGAGCAGATCAGTTTCAACCTTTGGAAAACCTTTCTATTAGCATTTGATCTTGTCAAGCTCTTTTTATAGCCACTCTTAAAGCTAAGTGGGAGCCACTAGAAGGTTTCCTGCCATGCTGGAGCATGCAGACAGAGGCCAGAAGGCAGGGACAGGGTACAGTCCCCATGCAGGAGGCTCCAGAGCACCAATGATGTACAAACAATTCACAAAAATGGTGAGAAATTAACAAAAGTCAGGTCCATGATCATGTGATGAGGTGAGGAGGAAGAGTTCCATACTGCTCCGAGCTGCTTCTCATCTCCAAGGCAGAGCAGAAGCCCTTTGGGGAAAAGAAAGGTGCTCATCCCCCTGGTCTGGGGGCATCCCACAAAAGAAGAGTGTGAGCAGGATGCCTGCAAGTCCTTCTTCAAGAGCCTGGCACTAGTGAGGCCCCAGCCAAACTCCATCAGGAACCTGACATGCTGTCTCCCCTCACTGTGTTTTCCATGGCAGAAAAGAGATTTCTTTATCCTTCTTGTTCTAGCATCTCCAGGCCTGATGCTGATCATGCAAACACAGTGCAGACACTCTTTCTCCTCACTGGTCTTTTATAGACTCTGGTTGCAGCTACACTTGCAATTATTTTCAGACTTTCTGGCAAAGAACCAGACCCACAGATTATTGCTTTGGAGCCCATTTCCCCGGACATTTGGAGCCAGTGCAGGTCTCCTGATGGGATCTCAGGAAGCTTTGTCCCTTGACTCTTTGCTGGTTCTCCAGCTGCATCCAAGCCCTGCCACCCCATAACACTTCCTACCCCATCTACAATGCCTTGGGGCCACCCTCTCCCCTTTGTGACTTCAAGCCAGGTGAAACAGCTGGACTAGATCTCCTAAGGGGAACAGGAACTTTCTGCTTCTAGAACACTTGGTACTGCCTGGCATCACCTGGTCCATGAAGAGGAGCAAAGGTACAGTGCTCCCAAAGGAAGCTCCCAAAAGACACTGCTGATTCACTGTTAAACAGGAATTTGATAGTGTCAGGCTCAAACTCTTCCCTGTCTGATGTAGAATCTTGGATACAGCATGGCAAACCACAACCCTCACACAGATAGAGCTGTAATGCCATAGCATTGTTGTGTGTCTAGGCTGGAGAGGAAAGGCAGATGTTTTATCCCATGGCAATATGTCCCTGGAGTAGGTATTTATCTACTCAAAAACTAGCTGATTTGTGGTGAACAGAGATGACAATGCTTGGTTTTCTCCAGGTTTTAAGTCTTACACTTTAACTCCCAGTTTCAGAGGTCCAAACCAGGCTTTTTCTAGTATATGTGGTATTGTTCCATGATGATTCTTAGTGAACATCAGGATATAGTTGATGGATCTTGCAGACTACACTGGGAACAGAAAGCAGAGACATGCACTGATGCTTCAGGTGGGAAAGTAAGGTATAAAGAACATCCAAACAAGATTACATGGGAGATGTGTGGCAGAACAGGGACAGGATATGGGGTCTACAGTTACAACCCACTCATCTTGACCATTTCTTCTCAAAGACAGCTTGAAAATCCTGAAGATCCCTCTTTGCCTAAAGCTCTTTGGCTGCTGATGCGTGAAGGACAAGCTCTGCCCCATGCAGCAATGGGTGCTGGGGTAGCAGCCCCACAATCCCACCTGCTCCCAGCTTCTCCCTTGATGAACCTCCTGAGAAGGTGGGGCCACCCACAGACCCATGAGCCTTCCAAGAAGTCCTTTGCAAGGAATAATGCATCTGATGGATGTTGCCTGTCTGCATGAATCATCTGCCAGTAGGTCACGAATTACTCAGACGTGTCTGTTATCCCGAATTATTCCCTGATTCACGTGGCAGCTTACGCAGGAGTTCCTTGATTAGGCTGATCAATATCGAACGCCCTGGCTTGCTGGCCTGACATTCTCATCCATGTAAGCCTCCAGGCCATAAACCATTCTTATCCAAAATCTTGACCTCATGTTTAATTTTATCACCGTTGACGTTAACGGAGGTTAGTTAGGCTTGAGCACGCACTGGAAGTTAAGCTTTCCTGTACCAGGGCCTCCATGCATTTCCCAGCCCTGACTGATGACCTGAATTCAAGGATGCCTTTTCCCTGGCTTCGACAGGCTTCAGCTTGGCGCACGCATAATTCCTGGAATCAGTTCTCCACCACTGATGATGAATCAATCATTTGCTTTCTGAACATGTTCCACAGAATTCCCTCAGCCTTCAACATGCTGGCAGGCTTTCCCACCACAAAATTAGTTGGCTCTACAGCTTTTGGGATAGTGAGCACCCCATGTATGGTTCCTGTCTGGAAGCAAATGGATTTAAACATTTGAACTTTTGTGGGATGATCTTTTTCAGCAAGCCTCAGACTTTGTGAGAGCCTGACTCAACAAAAAAGCATTGGTGGGCAGAGAGTGGTTGAGGAGAAGGAATAGTGCATAGGGTTGGTGTATAGACATCAGTCAGCCTGATGTAGTCTAGAGAGGGCTTTTACAGGTTCAGCAGAGCCCTTGACCTCACCTGAGTGGTTTGATGGAGAATGCCTGTGATGCTTAAATTGAACACACCTCACATATCTGTAAGATTGGTTGGTTTGCTTTGCTGAGTAAAGCCAGAAAATCATCCCTCTCTGGTGAGTGAAAAGACAAGCTATGGTTCAATCCAGGAGTTGATTTATCCCAGGTATTTGGGACAACTGGCACAGATGGGATGGATAACTCTCACATAGCTGCTCATTCAGTCCTTTTGTCATTGAGGGATACTGGACAATAGCTTTTGCTGCCATAACTAGCTTTTGGATGGCTGAAGCTAGATAAAATGAATCATACCTCTTGGTGCCTACCTGAACCTCTGCAGATCTCTCCCACTGTCTGAACATCCCATTCTCCAAGGTCCACTTCCACACATTGTCCTCCACAGTTGCTGCATGAGGAAGGCTGCATCTTCACAGCCAGCAGTGGGAGAGGAAAATGCAGGGCACTCCAGTTCACAGGGCAAACATTATTTGGCCTTTCCCATAGAGGATCCTTCTGCCAAGAACAGGGACCTCCCACAAAATCTCCTTGTGCTTCACTAGTTTTACTGGCAGAAAGCTGTTTCCTCCATTTTTCATAACTCTTTTGCTGCAGTTTAAACCAATCATTTCTCACCTTTTTCTCAAGTGACAGGTTTTTTTTTTTCCTTTTGGGGCAGTTTTCAGTATATTTGGAGCCTGTTTCTACACCCTCTCCTCAGTCTTCTCTGCTCTTGGTAAACTGCCCCAGCTCCCTGGTCTTCCCATGCTGGCTAATTTTTCCACACTCACACAGTAAGTTTCCAGTATTTGTGAGGCCACTGAAAACCAAGATTCATCCATCTCCACAAGCTGATTGTCAGTATCCAACAGATGAGCCCAAAGTCAGATTGAGAGCAGCCTCACAGAGAAGGACTTGGGGATAGCAGTGGGTGATGTGCACTCACAGCCTCCCCTTTGAGGAAAGGCTGAGAGAATTGGGGTTGCTCAGCCCAACAAACTCCAGGGAGACCTTGTTGCAGCTTTTCAATATCTCAAGGAGACTGAAAAGAAAATGGAGACTTTTATCAGACCTTGTCATAATTTGATAAGGGGGAATGGCTTCCAACTGACAGAGAGCAGGTTTGACTAGATATTAGGAAGAAATTCTTAACTATGAGGGTGATAAGGCCCTGACACAGGTTACCCAGAGAAGCCATTAATTTAATGTCCCATCCCTGGCAGTGTTCAAGGCCCAGCTGGATGGGGATTGGAGCAATCCAGTCTAAGGTGTCCCCGCCTATGGCAAGGGTTTGGAACTACATGGTCTTTAAGGTCCCTTCCAACCTAAACCATTCATTCTGTGATCCTCAGACCATGATTTGGACTTTAGAAAGGTGTCCCTGCTTTCCTAAAGATACACAACTCCACAGCCTGGTAGGGAAGTTCAGTGGGGCAGGGGATCCCCAGCATCTCTGGAAATCACATCACACCAGCTTGAGTGCCAAAAACAGGGCTGGGGGAACTGAAGTCTGAATAATGGCCCAGTGTGTGGGTGCTTATGTATTGGCATAATAGAGAACACATTTCCCAAACGGAATAAATTATTTTTTTGCCAATAAGTTAATTGTTGAACACTGCCTCTCTTCAAATTATTCATGAACAGATGACAACTTTCTCTAATCATTAGTCCTAATTATTCACTCCATCTCTCCTATTAATAACATGCAGGCAGCAGATTGACAGTAAACAGCTCCATGCAATTATTCTGCTTAGTGAAGTTTGAAACAGAAGCAGTGCCAGGTATTTCTGATGGGGCACAGATTGCATGGCACATCCCTTCTTACCCACCACGTGGCTATGAAATCGTAGAACCACATTTCTGGTGTGAATGCCCCCATTTGCAAAAGGAACACGTGCCAAAAAGCTGCTGGTTCCCAGGCTCAAAGGCATTTGTTTGAATATCATTGAACAGTGAACACAAAGAAGGACCAAAGCAAATATATTTTACAGAGCTCAATAAATCACCAACCTCAATTTTTCAGGAAACAGCTTTCTCCAGGTCCACAGTGTATCTGTATATTGACAATGAGAGAATTTCCTACCTGAAACTAGGAGTGATTTATTGCAAGGTTACATGCAGAGTATCCAATATTTAATTAGCATGATATCAATTAGCTACATCACATTGGTTTCCTCTATTCACACCATGATCTAAACATAATAGGGTACCTGAGCTGTATTTGCAAACTCTGCCTTTCTTTCCTCGTTACCTGGAGAAGGATTCTGGACAACACCACACCATCAGTAAGTTCCTTCAAGCTTAATGGTTTTAAGGGCATTTGAGGTTGTAGCCCTAGATTTCACCTTTAGCAGGAAATAGAAATAGGAATCTCCTTTATGCATAGAGACCTAAATTTAAAGCCTTAAGGCAGGCAAAAATTGACTGCTCCCAAGCATGCACTCATCCCCTGGAAGCGGCAGCTGCGGCATTAACTCAGGACAAAAATCCCTGCAAGAGGAAACGTATTGACTTCTGATGGGGAGAGCTCCTGTCTTGGTTTTAAATTCACTCAAGATGTAGAGTTTATTCAATTATCAGCTGTCTTTAAACTGGAATGTGGCTTCACTCCAAATATCAGCTGGGCAGGGGAGATGATGACAACCGTTAACCCCTTGTTTACCTTCCAGCTAGACTGAGGGTGGGCAGCAGGATGGCACTGAGCAATTTGGCATACATCCACCTTGCATCTCCAAGGTTAAAGCTTTTGGCTCAGTCCCTCACACACAGAAAGGGATTTGACACTGGCTATGCCTAGGAGGACAGGTGGGAAAAAAATCCATGTGGTGTGGTACCCAATGGGAGGATGCTCTGTTCACAAGCCCCTTTTTGTAAGGAGACCCCATGCAGTACAAAGGACTCTCTGTCCTCAGGGGAGACCCAGAGTGTAAAAACAAAGAGAGACACCGGGAAAGCGTCTGGTTCATTATTCCCCTCTGAAAACCCCTCCAGCTTTTTAAAGGAAGTCTCTGGCTATGAGGGGGCTGTGGATTAAGACTGAGATTCATTGGAAGAGGCAAAGGGGAGAGCTGGCAAGATTTAAATCCTCCCCAAATGTCTTGGGAAGCATGGAGGGTTTTGGGCTGGCAGCCGGGCCCACATGCCAGCAGATGGGGCTCCTGGGAGAGGTCAGAGCTGCAGCAGTATAGAACACTTTGCTCCTCTAGGACGCATCTGAGAAGCACCACTTCCCTAAAGCAGAGGTTACTTTAATGCCACTGGTTTTTGGGGGCTGTAGAGCCATAAACACCGGTGGCTCTGGAGAGCAGCAAGAAGCTGGATAGAAAGCAAGCACCAACCACTACAGTTTTTTGAGTGCTGCTCAAAGTCTATATTCATCCATAAATACAAATTTTGCTGGAGCAGGAAGGTTAAACTCTGGGATGTTAAAGCCCAGACCTGCTGGTTTCTGGAAATCCCTTCTGTGTTACACTGTGTGATGCTGGAACAGCAGGCCAGAGGCCTTACAAACTGAACCCTGACTTGAGCCGACAGAAGCCGTGAGAAAGCTGAGAGCTCTTAGTGAGAACAGAGTCTGCAGCAGTGAAAAACAACTTTTTTTTTCCCCTCAGAAAAACTCTAGGACTGTGGAAAACAACCTGCTTTCCTTGAGAAAGAACTCTAGGACTGTGAAAAACACTAGCCACCTGTATAAACTGTTTTTACACCGTTAGGTAAGAGAATGAAAACAATATGTCACAAGCAACTCTCTCTGCACGTACACACAGGAGGATTGAGTGACCGATCAATGCAGGGTAACAACTTGTTACTGATCAACTGGGGAAAGACAGGGGATCTTTTAAAACACTCTATGAAGAGATGCATGAATAAACTGGGATCTTCTTTTTTGCGCCATAAAAAAAAATGTGTCCTGCATCTTTCTTTAGTGAGACCCACAGTGCCACACTGTTCTGACTTGAAGCTCACAGCACCATCCTTGCCTCTTGCTGCTGGCTGGGATGCTCCTGCAGAGCAAGATTTGCTCTCGAGGGAGCCGGGGAGCAGAGCCCTTCCCGGCAGCAGGCAGAGATGGGAAGCTGCATCTGTCCTCTGTGAGGAGGACGGTAAATGGCCTCTCGCCTTTGTCATTATCTCGCAAAGATGAGTCTGGAAGGAGCAGGCTGCTATAACCGGGTACGCAGCATCTTCGCCTGGGCTGAGTTTGCCCTCTGATGGCAAGCGCTGGTACTGAGAAGCAGCAGCTCTCAAAACCTTGTCTTCCCGACTCCAGCTAATCGCCCTGACGCTAAAGCAGCGTGTAAGAGTGCTGCTGCCATGAAGGCATCCCCTGCTCCTGGGCTGAAGTTTTTCCCAGTGAGGGAAGCTTCTGCTTGGCCATGCCTAAATTGTGCCCTGCCTTACACAGGGCTGGGGGGGCAGAGGCCAACTGAGGCAATGCAGGGATGCTACAGCAGCTCAAAAAGGGTAACAAGGCCACAGAAAAGTTTTTTTTTATGGACTGGTTTAAAAAAGAAGCAGAAAAACAAAGGAAAATAAACTCCTATGAAGACAGGCTGGGAGAACTGGAAGTGTTCAGCCTGAAGAAGACTTCAGAAAGACCCTAGGGTCTAAAGGGGCTCCAGGAGAATTGGAGAGGGACTTTGGAAAAGAGCCTGGAGTGGCAGGACAAGGGGGAATGGCTTCACACTGACAAAGGGCAGATTTAAATGGGATATTAGGAAGAAATTCTTCCCTATGAGGATGGTGACACACTAGAACAGGTTGCCCAGAAAAGCTGTGGTTGCCCCATCCCTGGAAGTGTTCAAGGCCAGGCTGGAGGCTTGGAGGAACCTGGGCTAATGAAAGTTGTCCTTGCCTATGGCGGAGGGTTAGAACTAGATAATCTTTAAGGTCCCCTTCAGCCCAACCCATTCTAAGATTCCATGACTTTCTACCAGCCATCTACAGCTTACCCCAAACTAACAGGTGACTTATTTTGGGGGGTTCTTGCAGCACTAACCCCTGTCAGAGACAGCAGGCAGGGGAAGCAGCCAAGGAGCTGAGGGCTGCCCCATGCAGGGGACAAGCCAGGAGCCCAGGGTAACCTCAGCACAGCAGGGCACTCATCAGAAAGGGTCCAGCCTGAGCACAGCAGGGAGGGAAGGATTCTGGTAACAGGGTCCACCAGCTCTCAGCCACAGCAGAAGAGTCAGGTCCTAGGCTCATCCAGAGGCAGCAGCAGATGAGGCAGGATTTTCCAGGACTGGAAACCAGCTACCAACAGCAGAGGCACCAGCTCCCATCCATTGAGAGGGTTAGGCATCATCACCCTACATCCAAAGGAGAATTCCTGGGATTACCTTAAATGTAGTGCCTGGGCCAACTGCCAGAGGATGTGTGCAGGGAGATCCCAGATGAGGCTGCTCAAGGGAAGCAATGCTTCTTGTGCCCGCAAGGTCCTGACACCTGGCATGGTGCTGCCTCTCCTCTGTTTCTCTGCTGAAAGAGAGAAGCTGTGGTTGCCCCAAGCCTGGGAGTGTTCAAGGCCAGACTGGATGGAGCTGGGAGCAACCTGGTCTAGTGGAAGGCATCCCTGTCCACAGAAAGGGGGACTGGAAGATCATTGAAGTCCCTTCCAACACAAACCATTCTGTGGTTCTATGACTTTACTTTCCATAATAATAAAGGAGGGAGCTTTCACAGCAGCACATGCTCATGTTCAAAGACCCAAATGCAGTCCACTAAATAGACTTGTTTCATGTTGTAATGGCACATAACTACATAATGCTATCATATTTTGTGGGAGAGAAATCAGCCTAGACACAGACAGATACCAAATCATCTGTATTAAAATGATTATTACAGTTAGACAAGAAGGTAGTTAGGTCATGGTTGTATTTAGACATGGTGTGTTAGCTGAGTGGGAGTGACAAGAGGGGCTGGGTTTGGCCAGGTTTGGGGGGTGCCAATGGGAGCAGGTAAGGAACAGCTGAGCCTTGCTGCTGCACTGCATGAGAACCAGAGAGCTTGGCAGAGCTTCAGCATCCCAAGACAGACCTGGGGTTGCACAAGCTGAGTCTGGGTAAAGCCTGTGTGTGTGAGAAACCATCTTTATCCATGCTTATACCGAGCAGAGGGTTTAGTTAATATTTGCCTAGAAAACCTACTCCTACTAGGAGGTCAAACACTCTTGGAGCAAAAGGACGTGCCGTAAGGGAACCTTCACTCTACCCCCAGACACATCTGTTACAGTGTGGTGTCTAATAATAAATGGTATCATCATTTTTACTTGTGTAAAGGGAATTTCATCATTTTGCGCAGTGCATCAGGTATTTCTTCTGCTGTAGGTCAGGCTCCTCTGTAGCTTTGCTTCAGTGCACACATATTAAAACAGCAGTTCCATGGACATTTCTCTTCAGGTCTCTGTAGAGCCTAGAAACATGGTAGACAGTATTTCAGTATTACAGAAAAATCACCAAATTATTTTAACCTCATTTTAGTTCAATCAAGTGAAAATTTCTCTTCAGAAGACCAGAAGGATGCAATTGTTTGCAGTGCAAAGGTAACACTTCTACCATATACCTCTTGCCTTTTTTTTTTTTTGCTTTAAAAGAGCTGACCTTTTTAAATACAGAAATAAATTTAAATATTTTATTTTTGCTGATTCTTCGTTTCTGAAAGGGGTTAAACCATTTTTGCTTAAAATCCCTATATCAGCTTGGAGCTAGCCTAAGGCTGAGGCATCAAATTTCATCTTGCAAGTAGCAAAGGTGTTGTTATAAAGCATTGAAAAAAAATCTTTAAGAACTCTGTATAATCTTAAATAGAGCATATGTCTCTAAGCATCCTCCCTCCTAGCACTACTTGCTTTTGCACTATTAAACTAGAAAAGAAATTTCAAAAACAACGAGCCAGTTCAGTCCCCCAACAGCTCCTGCTCTTCTCATATCCCAAGCAGCCTGAGTTAACCTAAATTGTATATTTTAACAATAAAATAATCTTTTAGAGTCAAGTTTCAGGGGATGACCAGACACATACCTGAGTTTCTATATGACCTTGGTACTAATTGTATCAAAGCTGTATCAAAGCATGGTCACTAAGAGCATCATGCCCCCTCCTCAAGGCTCTTTGCTGAGGAGGAGATGTCTGCTGTGGGCAGGGAGCACCGAGCTGTGCTCCTCCATCCCCTCCAGATCCCCATGTCTCTGTGCTTGGCTGCAGAAATCGAAATTCAGAGATGTGCCCTGGTTTCTCCCAGTAAGCTGGGGAAGGAAGCACCTGATGGGTAGGAACTA
This sequence comes from Hypocryptadius cinnamomeus, assembly GCA_013400635.1. Taxonomy (NCBI): domain Eukaryota; kingdom Metazoa; phylum Chordata; class Aves; order Passeriformes; family Zosteropidae; genus Hypocryptadius; species Hypocryptadius cinnamomeus. The sequence continues at coordinate 13,374 of VYZP01062004.1, read as the reverse complement.
GGTCTCCTGACTGGCTTTGCTGCAGGTTCACTCCAGAAGTTGCTGACAGCCTAATTTTCAGATTTATGGAGCATTAAGAATTCCCATTGACTCTGTAACCAGGTGATGAATCTGTCTACGCTTCATTTTTCTCAGCTATAAAATGGAAGAAATGGCATTTCTATCACCGACTAGCTGAGAGGTTAATGCAATGATTATTAATAAAGTTCCCTAATAACCTCTGGAGAAGCAATTCCCAAGCCAGGGTGGCAGCTCCTAGCAGGGTTTGCTGAGCTCCTGAATGGACTAACGGACCCAGTGGAAATTAGGTGGCAGCAGCAGGCTCAGAAAGGGAAGCAGAAGCAATTTTACTAATGAGTCATCAACAATCCAGAGCCTGGAGCCTGGGAGGTGACTGTCACTTCCCCTAGACACACAGCCTATGGATCACTCTGTGTGGAAGAAGCCTCAGTCTCCCTGCAAGATGATCCATGCAGAGTATCCTTAATGATTTCCATGGCTGTGCTGCGACTGGACACCATGGCTGCAGCTGCTTGTTGAACAGGTAAATGGAGCTGCAGCTGCAAATGTCACAAACTCAAGGGTTGTATTAAGTAGGGTTTATGTACCCAAAAGAGCAGAATCTTACACTGCTATTAAAGTTCAGTCATCTGTAGACAGTACTTGGCTTCTCCTTCCTTTAATGCCATGGGTAGTGTGTCTTCTCTCTTTGCACAGGATCAGAACTGATACTTTGCTGGGACGTTGTCAGTGACTGGCTTTAGAGGCTAAAAAATACAGAAAAGTTAGAGCAGATTCCTCTAGTCAGTCTTACAAAAGGCCCATCTGTCACAAATATCCGTTTATTTGTGTAAAATAACCCCTCAGGACTATAGCTGGAGACAGCTTATCCCAAAGAAACTGATTTGTTTGCGGCCTAAGTTTCAGGCCACTTGAGAATAGGCGATGTTTGCTTTCCGTGCTTGATTCACACACCTCTGAAGGCAGGCAGACCTATCTCCATTAAGACTAAGTGAGGAAACACAGGCAATCCTCTGAAGCAGGACCCATGAAGAGTGTGCTACATGAGGGTGCAGGTGTCCCCACACCAAGACTTTTCCCTCTGTCCTGAGCCCATCATGAGTTGTGCTCCAATGCAGGATTCTGGCCTGCAGGCAGTGCAAAGGCACACTGCTGACTGGGGGAGACAGAGAAACCTCTCACAGCTGAAGTATCCTGTTTCACTCTTGTACCCTGGCCACTGAGAGCAATCACAGTGTTGTTGATACCTGGACTAAATCAAACTAATTCTTAGAGCTCATCTTGTGCTAACAAGAAGATAATTGACAAATCACTGTTCCAGCTGCAGTGAACTTTAGAACTGGAAGACTTTTTCCATGTCCTTTTTCATGATACAACACACAGGTATCTCCAGTAAGCGGCACCTAACCTTCCCTTAGGCTGCATACATGGATTGTGGAACTGGTAATGCAAGGTAACCCCAGGAAAGAAGTGTCACCAGGAGCCAGAGACTGCTCCCGATGTGCCTGGGCAGTGAAAAGAAGGTATTCACTCAGAGGGTCTCCAAGAGCTCATAATGGTATCCTAAAGCTCAGGAAACAGGGAGATCTTCCCAAGTGCTGGAGTCACAGTCATTGCCAGGGCTGTGGGTGTAGGGGATGTTGTGAAGGCCAGTTATGTACAGGCATAAGTGCTCATATATTTGATCTTAAAACAGCTTTTGCCTGTGTCAATTTTTCCTCTCTGGAGCAGTCAGTAACGGCACCAGCAAGACTTTTCAAGGATCAGCCAATATTTCAGTGTAAAGCATGGGGTTGTGCTACTGCCAATACTACTGCTTACCACTTCTGAAAGTCTATTGTAGGCACTCATCCATAAAGTTTTTGATCCCTCTGGAAGAGAAGGAAATGAGACTTCCCTTTCTCTTAGCAATAGAAAACAAGATGCACACAGACACTAACAGCCAGGCTGAAAGAAAGGTCTAAATAACAGCAATTCTCTTTTGCTTCCACTGGAAACAAGGGGAATCACTACACTTCAATGACTTTATGGAGCTACTATTGAGACCTGCCAGGCAGAAAGCTATTTACAGAAAGCAAGGGAACCCAATGGCTTAAAAAAAAATCCACCAAAAAGAGCCCCCAAAACTATATTTAAAATGTTTTTAATAACAGCAACAAAGAGTTAAATCATGGGAGTGACTCTAATGACAGATGTCAGCTTGTAAAGGTGAGGCTGCTGACCTGGATCTCACAGGGACTCTAACTTTGAATTTCCTGGCTTGAATCAAATTCCTCAGAGACATATTGGGTTTTGCTGACTGCTTTGGTGATTTTCCCAACATGAGGGGTAAACTACAGATGCAAATACCCAGTGGTATTCCAGCACCTCTGAGAGGGGAGGTCAGGAGGAGCACTCCAGAGCTCTACCCCTTCAGCTGCATCTCCTTGGTAAATCCAGAGCTGTGTTTTGCCGTGCTGCCTCTGGGACATTTGTCATCCAGCATCCCTGCCAGCCTGCTGCATGCCTGGGAGGTCTCTTGACCAATACTGCCTACCTGAAGCACCTTTTTCTCTCCCTCAGACCAGTTTTACCAGCTCCCATACTGGTTTTACAGCTCACTCTGCTGTCCCTGCTGGGAGGAGTGCTGCAGTGCTGATCTTTTTGGGCGTTTTCCCACACCGGGGTTTAGGATTACCCTCCTCAGGGAATGCCCTAGTGTTTCACCAGCTGCCTCCTCCACTCTGGACAAGTAAAGCTGACTGCAGACAATACAGTTACTCAATGCAAAGGAGGCAATATGTTTCCATAGGCTGTTGAAAGAGAACTTAAAGGGAACAGCAGCTATCTCTCCACAGGACTTCTGGCCAAGCCAAGGAGTTGACAAGTGCTGTGTTTCATGAACTTTTCAGTTTGGCTTGCAAAAGGCTGGGTCTGGGGACAACATTTCTCCTAACACCCAAAACATCTTGGGGGTATCGTTTATCAACACTTTACTAATTAACTTGTGCAGAAACTGGTCTGCCTTTGCCCTGTAAAACTCAAGCCTGCTGTTGGGAAACAGGAACCCCACAGGCTGTGGTCCTCACCATTGGGATTCCCACCCAGGCAGCAGAGAGCTGGCACAAACCTGGGAAAAACTGTTCACTCATCACCAGACAGCTTTCACAGAATCAGAGAATCATTTAGGTTGGAAAATACCTCCAAGATCATCTAGTCCAACCTGTGACTGATCTACCTTGTCACCCAGACTAGATCACTGAGTGCCATGTCCAGTCATTTCTTGAACAGCTCCAGGGATGCAGACTCCACCACCTCCCTGAGCAGCCTGTTCTAATGCCTAACAACCTTTTTCATGAAGAAATTCTTCCTGATGTCCAACCTGAACCTCCTCTAACCAGGCTGAGGCCATTTCCTCTTCTCCTGCCACTTGTCACCTGAGAGCAGAGCCTGATCTCCACCTGGCTACACCCTCCTATCAGGGAGTTTTAGAGTGATAAAGTCCCCACTGAGGCTCCTTTTCTTCAGCATGAACCCCCATAGCTCCCTCAGCTGCTCCTCAGAGGACTTGTCCGCCAGCCCCTTTCTCAGCTCTGTTGCCCTTCTCTGGGGCCACTCCAGCCCCTCAAAATCTTTCTTGCAGTCAGAGGCCCAGAACTGGACAGAGCAGCTGAGGTGAGGCTGCTGTTGACCAGCACCCTCAGGTCCTCCTCCACTAGGCCACTTCTCCTCCAGTCTGTTGCACTGCCTGGGTTTGTTGTGACCCAAGTGCAGGACCAGGCACTTGTTGAATCTCACACAATTGACCTTGGTCCATGGATCCATTTCTTTGTGCGGGGTTGCATGGCACGGGATAAAGCTCAGCATGCTTAGAGCTGCCTTTTGGGGCACCTATCTAAGGTGAAGAACATCCTGTGAGAGACACATCAGCCCTGCCCTTCAGAGGATCTCTCTGGTGCTGTGGCCTCAGGCAGTGCAGGGAGTGTCTCTGAGTGACAGCCTGGCACATTTCCCTCTGAGGCCTGACTGCCCTCCCCTCAGTGTTCTGAGGGAGATCACAGAATCACAGACTCAGGCTGGAAAAGACCAATGAGGTCACTGAGCCCAACTTATGACCCAAAACCACCTTGTCAACCACACCATGGCACCGAGTACCATGCAACAGTGCAGTCTTCCCTTAAACACCTCCAAGGACAGCGACTCCACCGCCTCCCTGGGCAGCCCATTCCAATACATAATCACCCTTTAAGGTGAAAAAATTCCTCCCTATGTCCAGCCTGGCACAGCTTGAGATTATGTCCAATCTATCGCTGCTTGCCTAGGAGCAGATTCCCACCCTCACCTGGCCACAATCTCTTGTCAGGTGGTCTCAGGTAGCGAGAAGGTTCCCCTGAGGCTGCTGAGCACCCCCCAGCTCCCTCAGCCGTTCCTCAACAGACTTGTGCCTCAGGATTGTGCACCTCTAGACGTGGTGTCAGGGGGAGCAGCTTCAGGCGCGGCTACAAGNCCTCCGCGGCGCCGGGGGGCGGCGGCAGGAAGAGGCCTCTGCTCACCCCGCTCTGCAACGGGCTCATTAACTCCTACGAGGACAAGAGCAACGACTTCGTGTGGTGAGCGCGATATGTCGCGATATGTCGCTGGGGGAAGCCGGGGCGCCGCCATGCCGTCGGGAAGCCTGGGGAATGTGGAATAGCGGCGGGGGGGAGGGGGCGCAGGCAGACCCCCC